>JAOUZG010027140.1:1774323-1824821 GCA_026289955.1 Argiope argentata | reverse complement strand
GTGTGTGTGTGTGTGTGTGTGTGTGTGTGTGCGTGCGTGCGTGTTGTGAAGAAGCATAATAATAAAGACACTAGTAAAAGCAGGTCAAACTTTTAAAACAACGTATGCTTTCAAAGAAGCATACATAACAATAATATAATAATAATTCAATACTGGTAAAATCAGGTGAAAAAATTCTTCAACCGATACTTTCCGGTGGTCCATAATCTTTATTTTTTGCCCGTAAATTTCGGAGACTTCAAACTCTCCAAATCAAAACTACATCATATTCTCACATGACAACATTTACAGAAAAATTAACTGTATTTTTCTTTAAGAATTGTGAATCGGATTTCGAAATCATAAAATCATTTGAACGTAATTTTAGTAATAACAGTGAATCATTGATTAAATTCGAATTCATCATTATTCCATAAAAACTATTTCCATTTTAAAGGAAACAATTTTTTTAAAATAATTGTATCTTTTAGTTTTGCCTTAATGGCCACAACTAATGAAACAATATTTAAAAAAATCACTGAGGCATGATTCTGATGTTAATAACAATGAGACAGTTGTTCAGTTCAATTGCATAATTATTCCACAACTTAGTACTTCCTTGAGGAAAAGACAAAAGAAAACTTTAAACAAATTTTTTTTCAATATATGAATGTAATTTTGAAAACAATAATTCAAAAAATCACTGAAGCATTTTTAAGAGTACTTATAATGCTCTAGTGGTTTAAAGATTAAATTTAACTCAATTCATATTTATACTACTACTTTTACATGGAGTTTACACATATTATATATATATATATATATAATTTTAGTAACAAGACCATATACCAGATTTCATAATCTAATTTGGTACACATTTAAGCTATCACCATTCTCACAACATGTATTTGAACATGCAATTGATCAGAACACTGACGCTTTAGTTCAAAATTTGATATGAAGAACGCATTTAATTGAACACAAACTTACCAAACTTTATCTAACTGTTTAAGTTTTAGAGAATATTAAATTGTATTCTGACAGATAGACATCCTACCTGTACATGGATTTCATTCCAAATTTCTATATAAAAAAGTACAGTTACATTCCAAATTCTATTCATAGAACTTAAAGCATATTTTGTTATATTGTTCAAATAGACAGTTACAAATAGATAACTTTAAAAATGTGTTTTTTGAATCCAGGCTGAGCTAAAAGGTAGTAATTAGTCAAAATTTCGGGAGCGAACGCTTTGATGGCTACAATATTTTTTTTCTTTCTAAACTTCTCATATGAAAAAATAAAACTTAATGAGGCATGCTGCAACAAGAAATTCAATAACATGAAAATTAACACTTTTTAATTTCGTACTTAGATATGTAATCTCCTAACAAATTCGGCTCTGTAGAGTGGAGCATTGCATGCGCCAACAAGTGATTTCCTGTTCGAAATCACTTCCTCCCCCGCTAGGTGCGGTGCTCTCGTCGGCAATCCACACAAAACACCACTAATTCGGTTGCCAGGCCATGAACAGGCATTCATTAAGTAAAAACTTCCGCGAAGAACATTATCTAATCTCTAATATCTCCATCTGACACACTGTTAATTCGTCAAAAAAAGAAAAATGCGTTGACGTGTTTCACGCAAGAACAAGTGCTAAAAACGTCAGCGTGATGTTGATAACACACGAAAACCTTTCTTGGGTATGTAGGAAAAAGTTAAGAGTTAGTTTTTGTATTGATGATGTGGGAATAAAAATGTATTTATTATCCTGCCAGAACATGATGTTGTTTTGGGGATGAGGTTGTTGGCGTCAACAAAAATCCGTAGGCGAAAAATTAAAATTTTATTATCTGCCCGAGCTTCTCAAAAAAAAAAATCAGCTTTTAATTACACGTTGCCATCGCAATTTACAAAAGTTCTGATTTAAAAAAAATAAGTTGATGACTACAGCAAATAAAACTTTATTAAAATGTCATTTTGAGCACGTGATTATGTGAAATGAAATAAATAGGAAAAGTGATATTTTTTTAAACAATAAATGCGGTACAAAGTTTTTGAATCGTTTGCAATACTAAAGTGACTCATTCAATGAAGCAGTTAAAATGAATAAAAATATAATTTAACTTGCACGAGCACGTGGTGCTTGCCCATTCAAGAAATAATGTTTTGAGCACGATACATTGAAATATGCACAGCAGATTACATTAAAATCTTTTTTAAATTTATTTCCCTTTATTTACTTATTCAAATAGGAAATTTGGAAAAACTTCTACGAATACAAAAAAAAAAAAAAGATCTCGTAGTTTAAAATATTTTTTATGCTTTAAACGTCATTCGATCAGAAAAATATTCTTTTGAAATCAACGAGTGTCGTTTCATATGTTTGTTATTGAATATGATAATTCAAAAACCCAAGAAGATAAAACTTGATATTTTTTTCTTCGCGTATTTTCTGCACAAATGGTAGCAAATTCAAATCTTGCGTTAATTCAAATTTTCATAAGACATTGCTGCAAAAACACTGCAACTGACGAATCATTTGACTCAAAGCTCTGAGTTAATATTTGACGCATCATGCAAAGCCGGTATAAGACAAAGAAATAAGAATTAAATCCAACCTAGTAACCTTTTCATAACTTCAAAAGAGTCAAATTCTCTACAAATCAACTCGCACGGGATCTTAGCTTAAACACGGTGCATGAGTAATATCTAATTATTCCAAATATAGTAAGCAGATGAAAATTGAGTGAGACGTAATTGTCGGTCAGGTCAGCACGACGAATCGGGTATTCCCCGCTTGCCCTCTGGCCAAGTGACCGACATGCGGCTGCCAATAGAACGAGATGACGGGTCTACTTTCGAACTCGGGAACAGCATTTAGTGCTTATTAGCATAGACAAGATTTTTTTTAAAAAAAATTCAATCAAACGCCCTTTCTTTAATGTTTACCGATCAGTCAAATTGGTTTTGATACAAGTTGTATCAAATGTTAATTAATGGATTTGAAATAAAAAATAGACCATTTATTGAATTGAATCAAGACCCTTTTACAAGATAAAATACAATAAAAAAAATTGATGGCTCATCAAAGTAGTAATTTAATTCTCGATTTTTTATAGTTCTGATCTACTGTAATTCTAAACGCAATTATATGTTGTTTACTCTGTGTGTGTGTGTGTGTGTGTGTGTGTGTGTGTGTGTGTGTGTGTGTGTGTGTGTGTGTGTGTGTGTGTGTGTGTGTGTGTGTGTGTGTGTGTGTGTCAACCCTTATTATTTTCAAACATTTATCTTAGTTTAACCCTTAAGAATTTCAATCTTAAATATTCTCTTTTTTATAGATACCATTCCACTTTTTTTTATCACTTTATTAACTAGAAACTTAGCAAAATTTCTAAATCGACTCAAGGCCAACAGGTTCCCACACTCCTCGTGAAGGGATAAAAACTGTCCAGCCAAGTTTTAACCCTTCACCAAGTTTTATTCCAGTTTCTCTTGAAAGGTCCCTACGATTCCCTTACTTGTGATTGACGAGTGCCAGAAATCCCTATTAAAATCTCACAGTATATATTCACAGGGATAAAATTTCAACAGCTTTTCCTTATTTCGTTTTATATCGTTCTGTTTTGTGCTCGTCGCTTCCGCCAGTACATTTATACGTAATGAGTGACACCAGTGAAAGAATAAAGCGAAATTAAAATTTCAAAGTCTCCTCTATCTTCGGCCACGACCCTGCTTTCAAAAATTGTGTATATATCAAACACCTTTTTGAAAGACCGATATTTTTCTATATTATTATATATATTTGGACTATCACCAGTTTATATCGGCAATCCTTGGTATGCTCTGGTGAAAGTCGAGACGAGACGCCGATGCCCCCAGAGAGGTGACATCACTGTGATAATACGAGTTCCTGATGGTCATACAGACGCTCGAAATGTATCGCCGATTACTGTTGGAATAGAAGACTGTAACTTTTATAAATTAGCAAAAAAAAAAAAAAAAAGAATGGTATTCTCAAGCAGGTTCATTCCCATTGTCAGTTTATAATTTGTAAAGAAAAGTTACTTTCCATAGATGAGATTTCTATTCAAGAAATGTCGCTGAGAAAAGCCACTGCAGCTAATTCAAGAAGTGAAGGGCAAGGCTATGCATGCTGCGATTTCGAACATTTTCACTACTAAATGCAATTGTAAAAGCAATGGATTCTTGTGCAGTTCAAAGTACCATAACAGTTTAAATTATTGTATCAAATAAGATAGTATAACGTCAATCACATAATTAACTTTAATCATATTGCTTTAAGTTCAATAGTTTCATTGCTATAATTTTTGCATGCTTTCTAGAAAACTAACCGTTTTCTTAAGCTTCAAATTATAGCTTGCAGAGCATCTTAAATTCTTAAAAACTAAAATAATACTTCGAATATTTTAAAATTCTATCTTCTTCATGATAAAAAATTAATGAATTAATATTTGAAAAACTGTATTAACATCAAACAGAATCCACTACAAGTTTTTAAAAATTTACTTGAATTTGAGGGGATGAGTAAAAAGTATTTTATTAACGAATGAAAATTTGAAATATATATATAAATATACAAGGAGAGTGTGAACTAATAGTAGGAACTAAAAATTCCATTGTTTTCAAGGTTTTTTTTTCAGTCTGCTTACTTCAATAGCAGCACTAACCGTTAAGGACCGACATAATCACGTATAAAATCTTTTATTATTAGTAGAGATGAAATAAATTATTAATGAACCCTGAGTTTTTCCAAACCATCTCAGCAATTATTCTTCCTATGCATTGTAATAAAATTAAACTTACAGTTATATCTGTGACATATTAGTTATTCTAGTTAAAACCCATGCAATAAATTCGGCAATCTAATGTTAAAAACAATAAATAAATATTTAATTCAATGTAATAAATTTATGTGATTAGCGTCATTGAGAAATCTTCTAATCATTTTCACATCGTAAAGCCTTGCTCAGTGATGTCATTTTAAAAAAAATCTTGATGAATGTTGTCAAAGAAACTACAATGTTATCAGATTATTATAGGCAGTGTTTTCATCAATGCTATGAACATTTTATTTAGTATGAATAAATTAATTTTGTAATAAATATGACTACATTTCATTCATTTTATTCAAATTGTAATATGCTTCAAAAAGTTCGAGCTCATCATTAAAGCTTTTAGATTCGGTATTTAAAAAAATAATTTTTGAAATGTGGCATCCAAACAAGCAGAAAGGAAATAGGAATTTTTTCTTTTTTTTTATGAATGAATAAAAATCCAAGCACATTATAATACAAATAAAAGAGGAATAAATAAAAACAAAATGAAATGAAATGACTTAACAAAAAGAATTCAAGTATACCTTTAGTACCGGACCGTGTATAGAAAAGTACTATTTATCTAATAGTCTTTTATACTTGATTAACGAAATGTGATAGAGGGACGCAAAAATTAAACCAAAATTTTGAATTCTTGTTATTGTTTAAACTAAAATTTTGCTTATGATTAACATTTCAAAAATAGCTCGTATTCATTTATTGATTTTTCATTTCTGAAACAAAACAAAACACTTAACGTCTTTTTAAATTTCAGACAACATCGTAGTTTAACTCACTATAACTATGCTGACGAAACAATAGATAGAACTTAATTCTTTACAAAAACTTTACTTTTAAGTTATTGAATTCTAATACCTTATGAAGCCTGCTAAATTGATAAGCAAAAGTTAGTTAAAAGCAAAATAAAATATGAATATCCTTTATGCATTTTATAGTGCATCTGCCCTTTGTATCTAAATATTAAATTCGAAACTATTCTTAAAGATCAAAGCATAGAAGATTCGAGCAAATATGGCTATCTAAAAGATATAGAATACCCCTCGGACATTCTTCAAACAATTCTTATTGCAATTTATCGCTAAGAATCCTGGATGTTGGGACATGGAAAAAAGTGCAGCAAATCAGTAGGCTCGAGTTGACAACCTAATCCGACAGAGATGACTTTAATCTATCCTTGATATGGTTGGAGAAGGAAAAGCGTCATATTCATGTTTGCAAAAGGATTTGTAAATAAAGCTTAAGGACAACAGCTGTTCATAATTTTGAAGATGAAAGCTTTACATCAAGAATGGTTCACCCGCACAATGCGTCCTGGCCAAAAAATGACATATTTATTTTCACTTATATTTTTAGCATGATTAAAGATCAACGGTTGAAAACCTGCGAATTTTTTATCTTTTAATGCATGAAAAGACCTTATAGATATTTATAATGCTTGTTTAGCAAAAAGATCAGAAAGACGAGCTTACTATTAAAAAAAATCCAAACTCGAAAGAAATCTATGGATGTATGATTACCTAATTCTTTCGTGTTTGTGCATATGCGCGTGTAAAGGTGTTTGTTTTTGCCATAAAGGGAATTAAAATTCTAAATAATTAAAAACTAAGCAAGATTTGGCGTTTTCATAAGTACTATCGTGCATGCTGGGCACCAAGCCCCAAAATAATATTGCGGGAACTGATACTTACACCATTTTAAAATTTAAGTGATATTTTCTTAATGATTTTTCTCTTGTATTTTGATATGTTTTCAAAATATTAAAAAAAAATTTAAATAGAAAATCCAAACGTTTAAATTTCAATGCTACTGTGATATAAATGGACTCGACACCATTAGGAAGGTCCATACCTACAATAATCAAAACCAGAGGAAAGTAACAAGAATTAACGTCTATTACATTTTGAAACCGAAATGTATGAATGAACCGTTATCCGTTATGAATTTGTAACGGATAGCGTGAATTTGAAGTTATGTACACAAAATTTAATTGAAACTAAACGCTCGTAGTATTCCTGGCGAATTATTCGATCGAATCTTGGAGAGTCAACCAATACATTTGACCAGAATTGCCAAAGGCTGCTTATATTTTTAAAAAGCAGCTGCGATTTTATTTTAGTTTTATATGTCCCAACAAAATATAAAGCTTAAACTGCCATTTGCATTGATATAAAATGTTTGATAAAAGAAATAATCTTCATCGAACTGTATCTATTGATTTAAATATCCAAAATTTAACGAAACTTTGTATTTTATTTCGTTCTTGTGCTCTATGATGTCATGCACTTTTCTTCTGTGGTATCTTCTGTGGTACAGATCTCAAAATAACACTGGCTGTGAGCAATTGAGCCAATCGAATTATGAATTTATTCCAATTTAATTTGGAATCTTCTTTCCTTTAAGAAATGTGACAAATTGTTACAAAAGGAAGCTTGGTTGTCCATTTCGTTGATGGAAATATTCTTTTAAATTGAATGAACAACTTGAAGTTGTTTTAATACAGATAAATCATTGCATAATATATCATTTTACCTTAAAAACTCCCAAATATTGGACAGAAAATCAACAGTGGCGAATTCTGATTTCATCGTTTTAAATAATTCTATCAGCTACTTTTGCCATAATTATCGTTTGGCTAGTAAATATTATTGCAATTATTTAAATTGGCATAAGACAATTCCAAAGAATGCTAAGTGACCCTAATTTGATAGACAAATATCTGAAATATTTTTTTTATTTACAGCCATAAGAATAAAGAGGAGATTACAGTTATAGAATATCTAGAAATAAGATTTCAATAATTTCAGATTTAATAAGTTCAAATATATCTATATGATCATTTACTATCGTCTAAATAAATAGACTAATCCACATAAAGTGTATTTAAGTATAATTCCAATAAAACTAATATGAAATAGTTTTGTATCGCCATGGGTTCTTATCAAAGAGATTTTTATAAAGTACCATAGAATTTCATTGAAATATTCCAGAAGCTTCCCATGCTTTTTCCTTAATTTTTTTTTCTTATTTCCAATTTGTCTTCTTTATTTCTTGGATTGCCTAATAAAAATGCAAATTAGTGGAAGTAATTGAATATTATATCAGCATAACATCGTCATTTGTTCCCCTACAAATAAAATTAAATAATTTATGCCCTTTATTGCGATTGGCTATAAAATTATATTAATTTTTTTATATATTTTTCTACGCATATTTCGAAAACTATCTTTGATAGACTAAAGACACATTCCCCGGTTTTTTACGTATTGAGCATTGGACTTGTTGCAAACACAAGCTAATAAACATGGGAATTAGAACACATCCTCATAAAACGTGAGTAATAGAGGGGAAACCAGAAAATCTAAATGGCGATATTTAATGGAATCACAATGCGGAACATGATTTGTTCTGGCAGTCAAACATGAATATTCGTGTCTCATATAAAGAGACCAGAATTTTGCAGGAGAACATTAGAAAGCAATAAATGTCCTTTAAAAGCAATAAGAAATCATATCTGTCCATTGTTCCATGAGCATATTTTGTAATGAAAAGAAAAGAAAGCAAAACACCAAACGACTTTTCATTGTAGTTTTAATTTCATCTACATAATTCAATAATCATTTATTTTCACCACATAATAATATTTGGATCACTTCCATTTAGTTTTTTAGAAAAAAGTTTTAAAATATTATTTCACTTTCCTTGAAATTAAAGATGTTAAGAGTTGGATAACATTATTTTTTACGGCACAATAGAAAAGTAGCGTATACATTTTATCACACATTAGAAAGCAAATGAAATATTTTTATTTATACATTCTAGAACTTTTCAGTACTTTGAATCATATATTTCAAGAATACTGACTGAAATTTGAATGATATTTAAAATAGCTAATAATATGTAATTATATGCAATAGGCTCATATTGAAGATAAGAGAAGATTATGTTTCGAATTTTTAAAGCTGTTATTGGAAATTCTATCTTTAGAAATTCAACTTTATAATAGTTTTTTTCATAATTAGTACTGTCTGGTACGAAAAGTATAGAAAGTCCTATTATTTGACAGCCTGATTTGAAATAAACTTTAGTCTTCCAAAAATTATTACAAGTGTATTCTCTGAAAAGACAAAAGAGAGAAGCAACCCTCATAGTAACAGAAGATTTACAAAAAATGTCCACTACAATATCAAGCCATAGATTCATAATAAAAAGATGACTTTGAAATTTAATCCCTAAGAAATTCTACAAATTATGTTTATCTCTTATATTATTATACAATTTTATATATAAATTTATCGCTTGAAATATCATTATTTGACATTTTAAATAGTATCAAAACGTTATGCGCATTCTATATACTAATTCTGAAGTACAATCAACAAATAGCAGTTATAATAATATATACATTAACAAGAATATATGTAGAAAATCCTGATATTCTGATAAAAATGAAGAAAAATATTATTTTCCTCAAAGTAAAAGTTAATAATAAAAATGTAATGCAGAACTAAAGACGTTTTTTTTCTTCTAACTACCGTTTCTTCTATTTACAGTAGATACCCAAGGCTGTAATTAACGAAATTAATAATCTTGATCGAAAATAAATTTGCTATTTTTATTCATATTTATTTAATACATTTCAAGTCAAATGTTCTGAATTTTTCTAAATTGATGCCCAAAAGGATCATTCTTTTCGACAAGAAAATTCTTAAAAATTAACTTTGTTTTCAACTTTGATATTCATTAATTAAATAAAAATACTTTTTAGAAATTTTCCGATTTATTTGAATTTGTCTTTTATCCAATTTAAAATCACATAACTTAATTAGCTCTTTTTATACTTTTCGAAAATGCCACGATGACATGAACAATATACATTTGTTATCTACGAAATCCTATAGATAATGTTTTGCAATATGAATTAACGGAATATTTATACCTTTCCTATTGTCTTAATTTTATAAAATAGCAATACCATTCAGTGTAATAGCATAATACGTTTATCGAGAAAAAAAACACAATTTGAAAGAGAACTAATAAAAAACTTTTTTAAATTCCTCCTTAGTCATAATAACACGAACGATTTCTTTAAATTATTTGGAGTGATATTTAAAAAAATCACGTTTTCAACCTATGACTGTTGAAAAAATAAAAATCTAAAAAAGTATTTAAAAATACCATTTCAAATTACCAAATAAACTACAGATGCTGGTGGCTGACATTAATTCAAAATATTCATTTTAATACATATTCTTGTATAATATTAGAGTATACAGACATATTTTTATTGAAGTTTTACTTATTAAAAAAAGCCAGATAGCTTAAAGACAGACCGCCGAAGAAACTGCTAGCTATTATAAATGACAAAAAGTGAAAGTTGAGTTGCTGAAACTGTTAACTACTTTATTTTAACAAAGACTTTTAATTAAAATAAATTAATTTTACTTTAATGAAGGAACGAGCATTATATACACTAAAAAATCTATTGACATATTTTCACTCTTTTCCACATAATCTGTTTATACAAAGAACTGCCATTAAAAAATTCAAACTGCTTTCTATATATTAATTATAGTACAGGGTAAGTCAAAATGAATATAGCGATTACAAACGGCTATAACTATTTAATGAAAAAATATTTATCGATAAGATTTACACAGAATGTAGAAGAATCTTCAAAATTTTATATACAGAAGTCATAGATGTTCTATGTGACTTCCCTTGGTCACACGGACAACATCTAATCGGTATTCCATTTCACGCCATACATTCTGAAGCATTTGTTCATTAACCGACTCAAGCGCATTACAAATGCGTACTTTCAGTTCTTCAATTGTTTTGGGCAAGGGAAACACAAACACTCTGTCTTTCACATAACCCCATAGGTAGAACCCCATAGGTTCCGCTACTTTTTCCTTTGCACAAACATCCTGTTTCCTCAAACATCCGATGCCATCTGCGTATGTTGTTCGCATTTGGAGGTTCTTCATTGTACCGCTGACGAAATTTTCTCTGCACTGTAATAACAGAACGGCAACTGTGAAATTCCAACACAGAGAATGCTTTCTGCACGGGACTAGCCATTTCCACTAATGAGACGCCGCGCTGAACAGGTTTCTTGTCGTTGCGAAGTTCGATTTCGCGCATGCGCAGGCATCCGCTTGGCTACACGTGCGCTTTACGTTAATAAATTTTGAAGTTCCGTCTACATTCTGTGTAAATCTTATCGATATATCTTTTTTCATTAAATAGTTATAGCCGTTTGTAATCGCTATATTCATTTTGACTTACCCTGTATTATAACTAGTTTACCGAGCCGAGAATTGGCTTAATTTTATGCATTAAGTTACATAATTTACAACATAAGGGGCAATGTGCAGTAGTCAACCTGAAACCTATAAAACGGCAACTGGTCATAAAACCGCAGTCGAAATTGCATAAGCAAGCCCAATTGTAAACAAACTTAACAACATTGTTTTGGTAGATAATTTAAGAGAAAAAATTGGCAAGTCCAGAAAAAAAAATTGGATCTATCCAAAAGCCGAATCGAAAGATCTTAACCGTAGGTTTTGGTCGTCACCCACCTGTTAGCGAGGCGTGAGAATGCCGCAGAGAAAGGTGAATGGAATAGAAAATGCACATTGACCTACACCCAAAATAAAAACACCCGCTGCTCGAGTAAACTTGTTGATTGAAAGAAAAAGCTCCGGACAGGTCATTCAACTCGAGGTGGAAGCTATATTGGTAAGAAAATAACGGCCTACTTTTTAGGGGGAATTGCAGAAAAGGCGATTTTGCGATTGTGGCTCGTTAATACGGTTCGATAGCACACTTCCACTTCTCTGACGCCCCAGGGAGGCTTGCTTCTAAATAGATGCTATAATAAGACTTAATCTCCCGTTTCAATCAATAGCACTGAAATAGTCTCTTAAAAATAAATTTTAGAAATTCTTTGCATTCAGTATAATCCAATTTCATTAAAAAAATCAACAGGTATACAATCTTTCTTTCTTTGACTCTGTTAATAGAAAGAGCATGAGAAAAAGAAGTCTTTCCTTTAATATCTATCAAATATCGTTTTTCTGCGTATGCATTTCGCATAATTAATAATATCATAAACCAAGTGCTATATAATGCGAGTAAATTGCTTTGAAATTGTGTATTAGCAGAAAATGCGTTCTTTTCAGCTACGCTGCCATGCCATTAAGAATAAAAAATGTACAAAATTTTTATGAAAAGTTTTCTTTGTTTTCGATTGAATTTTTAAAACCAAACCAGTATTCCAAAACGACTAAAAAATTTTTTTAAATTCAAATAAATGACAAAAACTAGGAATATTTTCAAAATAGTTTAAATTTTTAAAATATAAATAAATATAAATAAAAATAATAAACTATATATTATTATATCTGTTACCCATAATTAGGCTATCACCGACCCAGTATTAGAGTACATATTTTCTCTTAAATTTCCTTTATTTCTAAAACAATGAAGAACTATTTCATATTATTTCCTTACAAAATTAATAAAAAAATTGATAAAATGCCTACAATTATTAAAGGATTTTTGAATGGATAGGCTAAAAGATCAAAACACATAAATAATAATAAAACGACGAACATTACAAAAATAATAAAAAAAGTGACGGTAAAATACGAAAATTTATTTTAAATATTTTTTGCTAAACGCTTGCATATGTAATAAACAGTTAAATTAGTTATCAGTGATTCAGTCACATAAAAAATGTAATGTTTTTTGGTGTTTGAGTAAGTCATTCAAACTTTGAACTACTATATTATGTAGTACGTAATTACCCTTTACATTGAGATTAATTTATCAAATTGTTAATTTCTAAAGATTATGCCTTCTTTACTCCGTTTCTGAGCCCAATTGCTTCAAATGTTATTTAAATTATAACTGAGAATTTATCCATCTCAAAATCTGTATGGAGTCTTTCTAAAACCGCACCAACATTTGAAATTATCACTGATCAATTGATTTTCCAATTAAAGATTTCCGTTTAAATCGATATCGCACAAATTCATTTTGACTACACAATTAGGATCCTAATATGGAATCACAAATGAGAATGTTCTCAATTCTGGCTTATAATTCGCATGATTTAGGTATTATACATAAACCTTATGGTATAAAAAACTCACAAATAAGATCTTTATATTATATTTTAGACAAAAACGATCATAGAAATGTAGATAAAAATAGCTTGATATCAGCAAATAGTTGTCGAGGAATTAAATATTTGAGTATTTTCTGCATACATTATATATATATATATATATATATATATATATATATATATATATATATATATATATATATATATATATATAGGACCAGTTATCGCTCATATTACATATTATTGAATGGCAACAATTAGGAGTAAACAAATTATTAGGTGTACAGTATAGACAAATAAATAACCATACCTTTTGGAATTATTACCTCATAAAAATGGTTTATGCATTATAATAAAATTGAAAAAAATTATCTTTTAATGATACAGTTTCATTTCAATTCAATTTATTTACTTTGAATGATTTTTTAACGTAATATATAATTTGAAACAGTTAATTTTTAATGTTATGAAATTCGAAATCATCCGCCAAAACATTTGATCTTAAGTTCTAGTTGATTTTAAAACTAAGTTTTGAAAAAAGTCTTCTTAAGATGTTTTATTTCGTAGTATAGTATTTTTAATTTGTGTGTGAAATAATTTCCATTGATTTATTCAATTAAATTCCTGTTTTTCGATCTTATCAAATAACAATATGAATTTTTTCAAAAAAAACATTCCACATTAAAATTTAATATCCTAAAAAGTCAATAATTTTGGAGAACAATCTGGTCACCAACGGCAGTTAATACGTAATAACGTGATTACACGAGGTTAATCTTTGATCATAAGAACTTATTAGACTTATGTCATTAAAATATAAGAAAATGTAAACTGAGCCGTTCCTTTTTTTTAATATTTTGAAATAATATGTTTGAATAAATTAGCGAAATTCACTACGATGGCTAAATTCTTTAAAAATTTAATTGCTTATTTAATTTTTTTTCTTTTTAGTTTCTAACAAAAATGAAATCTGTTAATGAAATCTACAACACGCTTTTAAAGTTTAAAGTCGATGATTATCTTTTATTTAATCACTGTTTAATATCAAATTTGGCTTTAAATAGGTAGCTGTGTGTCAATTTCTGAACACAATAACTCTGAAGTGAAATGAACTAAACGAAAGAAAGTTGATATATGTCTCTTAAACAATACTTCAGAACTTAATTTGGAATCAAATTCTCTTAAAAGCAATAGTTCAATAAAATCAATAGCTAACCTGCAAATGCCTTTAAATATCTGCTGATAACCGATATTACATTTAACAGCCAAAAAATAAAAATACCTGATATATGAAAATCATGCTCATGTTGAGTTTTTATTCCCCTTTTAATAATTTTGTGTAGTCAGCGAGAAAAAATTATTCAACAAAAATTTCAAACCAGGATTAACATAAATCTGAAACAGCTGCCATTGCTTATTTTACTTCGTTTTTGTAATTTATTTGCAATGAATTGAATTGGCAAAGCAAGTTTCAAAAAGGAATAGTTTCCTTTAAACTAAATTAAACTAATTAACTTAAACTAAATTAAAATGGCCTCCCAATTTTTGGTAAAATTTCAAGTAGTGACTATTATTCAAAACTACCTTCCATAGATATCTACTGCCATTTAATAAAATAGAAAAGGAATGGGAAATGTTCTGTCATAATGCATTATATTGGCATAAATCAGATATATAAATATTACAATATATTCCATCAATTTGAATAGTATGGAATGTTAAAAGTTTTCTGCAAGCAAAATCATGATAAATTTTGTTTCACGTTCCGTAAATCGAAATAAAATAATTTAATCACATCACTGAAACAAACGAATATCTCATACAAGAATATGCATTTTATTTTATTGCTTCCAAACTATTTTAATTTTTATTAAATATTTTACAACATGACCCACAATACATTAAAAATAAAACAACATTTTATGCCTTTTGAAATCACATTTATAATATTTTTAATGGTCTATCTGATATTTTCCCAATTGCATTATGAAGCATATCATCCCTTTCGCCGTCCTCTCCTGTCTACGGAAATTTGTTTTTAATCGCATTAGAACAAATAAAAATAAAAACTCAAGCGGGTAAACCTTTACAAAACATTTCAGACATTTAAAAGATTTTAAATGTTGAAGAACGCTTGAAGCGAGTTACTTCACCCTACACTTAAACACGCTAGACGCGTTACGGACGACGAAGATGTTAAAATAGTTAATAACGGACATTTTTTATTATAAATTTATAGACAAAAAACAATTAACAAGATGTATAAAATCTTATTAAGTTTCAGATCTATCTCGTTAATACAATAAAAAATGCAGTTAAAATATATTTATATTTATTTTTGGCATTACTTCTCAATAAACAAGTTTTCTTCGATTTATTATTAATAAAATCTTTAAAAAAATTCTTCCCTTCAAAATTTATATAACATAGCATTGGTTTAATATATAATTACAGTTAGCTCAGATTTCAATGCATCCTCCATTCCACTGAAACACACAGTTTAGTCCTTCTCTTCAAATAAAAGTACATAGCAGAAGATTGAATTTTAGTGCATGTCTTACCGTGAGGATGAAAGTCCCGAGGAACTCCGCTATGGACTCCCTGAGGACGTCGCTCTTGCACTTCATGGTGTTGAGCTTTTCTTTGAACTTCTTCACCCTCGTGTCCACGGCTACAAGAACAAAAGGCATGCTGTTACTCGGGGGATCACTGCACACAGGACTGACTGGCTCTCTCTCCTGCTCCTGCCTATCTTTTTTCCGCGGACAGAGAGGAAAGGGATAGAGTCGACCGCAGCGCCCTCTCGATGCCGCTCTTTTACCGTTCCGGAAAAGTATTTAGTAACCAACGTATTTGTATTTTGTATTATTCAGATATGTCATTATAGTATGGTAAAGGCAAATTCTTGGAAATACTTAATTTTATAAAGTTTATTGCATATTTCAATTTTAGAACTACTAAATTAATTTTTTTTTAAAAAAAAGAGAGCATTTAATACGTGGGTGATATGTAAAAATTAAAAAGAAACCATTAATTCATTTTAAGAAATTTGTGGTAAGACTAATGAATGATAACAATCTATTTTTTCTTTTAAATATATCGCTACAAAAACTTCATAGAATAAAAAATTTTTTATTTAAAAATCAAAAATTAATAGATTAAATTACAAGATTTCACAATTCAACATCATTAATTTCTTATATAAATTTTGTGCAAGGTTTAAGATATAAAACTTATTATGCATACATATTAAGAGGTAGAGATAGATATAGACATAAGCATAGATACATAGAAAGATAGATAGGGATTTATTACTTTAACTATTGAAAAGTATATATTTACAAATACAAAAAAATTATTATAATTTGGTGAAATGTTTATATCGATCTATTTAAAAAGAAAAATAGATTGTTATCATTCATCGGTTTTACCTCAAATTTTTTTTAAATAAAGAATTCTTTTCGGAACATTTTTTATCAGATACATATTAAATTCTCATTTTTTTTTAAAAAAAAATTTAATTTAATAGTTCTCAGGTTGAAATATGTATCGAACTTTGTAAGTTTAAGCTTTTCCAAGAAATTGCATTTGCCTTCCTCTAATTCGGTTTTCTTGTGAAACCAAACATTTTAAATGATTTTTCCAATTTTTCTTCTTGCTGATTTACAGAAGTAAAAGTTGGGAAGGCTATATTTTTAAGTTTATATACATTTTCCTCTTTACTTAAAATAAATAAGCATGTGTGCGTAGGAGTAGGATCTGTGTAGCCTCCATAATTTTCAATTCAAAATTTTTTTACTACGAAACTTATCGAAATATTTGAACTTTTTCTAGTAATTTTGAAACATATTGTAATAAAAAATTATTTTTAAACCACTTAGAGAGTAGTTCTTTAATTAAACCAATTTGACATCCTGACACTAATTATCGTTCTATTTTTAATAATTTTTTTAAAAAAAATATTTTCTATACACTTTATAACAATGTTCTTTATTGCCTATCACTCTCTATGCGATTCAATTAGATGATTTTTCAGGGGGGGAAATTATATTTCCTTTTTTTCTGATATTAAACTCTCTGCTATTTTAGTCGTCCAAAAATTCGAAGTTCGCTCTCAAAATTTTAATAAATCTCACGCTTCAGACCTTCTTGGATCTGAAGACTCACCTCTGGCGTTGCGTCTGTCACTCTGTAATGTGTGTAAACACAATAAATAGGAAATGTTTGATGCATCTTTGTCACTAAAGTTGCAAAATGTATAGAATTTCGGGTGAAAATCCTTTTATGAAAGTGTGTGCGTTCATTACTTCATGTTCTTTTGAATATCAATAGCCAAATAAACGAAATTAATATATATTTATAGACAAAATCGTAAACCTATATCAGATGTTGCATGAAATCGGTTAAAGGATTAAACGTCCATTGGTCTAAATGTTAGCACGTACGAGTATGTTATATTAGTTTGGTATACTCCCTTGTTGGCAATATTGTAAATATGTGCCAAAGTCTCGACCAGGTCGGTCAAAAGAAGGAAAATCTGTCTCCTATTTTCATCATTGTACTTTCAAGCTTAAAGAGCGTCACATTTTGCAAGTATAGGACTAAAATAGATTACTTTATCTCACACAGACAGATAAATTTTCGGAAGAAGTGTTTTATTCCAATTTTAGAGAAATATACACATTTGTCGAAAAGAGAGCACCGCATCAGATCCGCGGAATAATCGCATTCAAAGACAAACAAGTATCATCCCCCAAAAAACAGGGATTATTGATTGCACTCTTTGAAATGTCGTCGAAACATTAAGGACGCATTTTTTAATGATTACTATATTTGCTCTTTATAAAAGAGAAAGAAAATATGATTGATAAATTCTAATTGATTTGAAGCGTTTTTATAAAATTCTGCAAATATGCATAAAAATAGATATTTTTGATTATTAGTTTAAAAATATTAATTAATTTTCAGTTCCTGTTTTTTTATTTCGTTTTTCTTTATTTTTTTAGTAATTATATGTGCATATTAAAATCTTTTACGTCTATTATTTAAATTTTGTCGGGTGCAATTTTTTTTTTCAAATTATTCTTTTATCCAGTGTTTGTTTATCAGCTTTTAAGAGAATTTTCGAAATGCATCCTTCTCTTAATGATGAATTTCTCTTTCTTTTATAAATTTAAAATAATATAAGAAAAAGATAAACAATCATAATGACTTCATTTATACGGAAACGATTATAAAGATAACCAAATTTTCCTAATATTTTTCAGTTTATTCAAATATTTAAGTTAATCAAAAATAGCATGCAAACACGTGGATTTTTTCCCATTAAATTAGTAAAATAGAAAAAAGTGCCGGAGTTCCGTAGTTGCATTAGAAAACACACGATCAACGAAATAATGCCGCAACTCCATACAAGGAAGTCGCGATACAAGCAAAATGGCATCAATTATGCATTGATTTCACCTTCAATTCAGTATTTTGATAGAGTTGGGGGGGATGGGGCACCTGCAAGTATATACATGCATCTGCAGGAAATAACTGAAAAAATTTTCACAAAGAGCTCAGGTGAGTATTCGATTTGTAACACATCATAAATTAATGGAGCAATTCTAAGTATTTTCCCGCCAAGCAGCAGCTGAAAATCCTTTTAAATTTGAAATATTCGATTGAGAGTAAATGTTTTTAAACTTCAGTCAAATGTGTTAATAAGTGACGTATACATATATAGAATTAATTCAAAATAATTGTAAAATATAATCATATTCATCGGGTATTGGCTTCAAAACCCGGAGGGCTTCAGGTTCGAGATTCGATTCCCCCAAACAATCGTCGTGTAAGCAGGCCTGGCGTACGCTAATTCCACCGGGATCCACTTAGTGTGAAGAGAGGGCCGCCAAATAATGTGTTCTCCTTGTCATCTGACCATGGTTCAAAATTACAAGGTTCATCCCAAAATAGCCCTAGTGCTGCTTCCAAACGGGATAATATAACTAAACTAAATTAAACTAAACCGCCGCAAATTAAATCTGACAGGAAGAGCCATATATGTTTCAGCTGCTTACAGTTAGAAGAAGAGGGTGGCCAGCTCCAGAACAAACATCTAAAAACAGTATAAAATAACGATATCTGGCCAATAATGGCCTTCATTTTGAATCAAAATCTGAAGGTTAACTATAATAAACGCATTAATTAACGAAAGAAATAGTATCACATCCAGTAATTCTGATAAAGAAAAAAAATATATAAAAAAGTACAAGAAGATTTTTTTTACTCGTAAGTTTACTATCAATATTCGCCATCAGTTGCTTTTTGACATCTTGATATGAAAATAATTTAATACTAAAGAATTTAGAGAAATTTATGACGAATGTTGTTATTGTTGTTACTTATGGCACTTGTCATGGACAAGCCCCCTGCAGATACAGCAGCAGATTTAAGACGAAAGAAGCGTCTCTTGTTTTTGAAGTAGCGTCAACTGGGGCCAAGAGTATGACTTAGCTACACACTCACCACATTTGCTTGCACAGCCCCTTTTTACAGGGGGGGGGGCAAAGTCACACTTCTCAGATAGCACACAGAAGAACAACCATGCCCTAACCGGTATTCGAACCCGGAACTCCCAGAAGACGCGCTACCTCTGTGCCAGAAAGCCGGCATTACGAATGTGCCAAATAAATGACAAAATCAGATGAATCTATGCTTCTAGGAAATTTAAATTCCTATTAGAAATAAAGGATTTCATTTGCACATATATTTTTTATTCTGATATGCTTGGTCCCTCCAACAAAATAGAAATTAGAGAAGGCTTAGTTTTTGAGATTTCATAACGTAAATGCCACTACATAAGTGATACTGAGCCAAACATGCATTGATATTTCACTAAATTTCATTAAAAATACAATTAAAATAATTAAAACTGAAATATGTTGGTGTAATTACTGATAAAGTATCAATTAAAAGAAAGTGTGAGTAATCCCCCTGTAATAAAGGTGCTATCCCTCTTTTTACCGAATAAAACAGTACACCTGTGAAAGTTCGTGAATGAGGCGATCACTCACATTTTTATTGTCAGGGCTCTATACATGAGAGTAGTAATCTTCGTAGCACAGAAAAAGAAAACCAGTACTTGTGTACTAATCGCAATCCAGTGAATGAAAGTTACAAATCATTGAGCTTTGGAGTGTTTCAAACGTTTTTATCAAATCTAATGTGAGATCTTTGTCGATTAATCACTAAGTACCAAAAAATCGAATATGTGTTATGAGAAAAAATCCTACTTTCTGAAATCACACATAGCTACAGTTATAGTTAGAAGATGAAGTGCGCCGAATTTCACTTATTAAAGTCAGCATGCTTTCATGTTATCGCATTTACATGTATGCAAAAATACCGACAATCATCCCTTTGAAGAAATCCGTTTCCTGTTTGGTACAAACTTTCAGTGTAGATCTTCCACTTTCATATCAAAGTATATATACCGATCTCTGTAGTTATCGTGTTTAATTGTACTCGGACTGTAAGATAAACGGACTTCCACTGAAAGGATTTCCTTCAAAATTTGATAAAAACCTATAAATTGCTTGATTATTAGAAATTATTTGATAAAAATTCAAAATTCTTTTAATGAAATGACATTTTCATCCATCTAGTTCAAAGCTTCTTTTTTTTAAAGAAAGATATATGTCCATACATAGACATAATTCCCTAAATGCGTTTCTCGGCCTTGCAGAGGTACGTGACGTCAAAATTTCCGAGTTAAAATTTTCTGACAGTTGCAATTTTTTTTCTTTACAAACAAGGAATTAAAAAAAGCAATTATACAATCATAACTGTAAACAGCTACTTCGACAATCATGTGGGAACACGGAAAAGTTCTAATGACCAGACGCCGCGACAGCATTGCGGGAACCAAAGATGAATCCCAAGGGCCATTACTGGCTGCGGTATAGCTCAACCCGTAGGAGGTACATTCCGTGATTGGTAGAGGTATTACCTACATCATTTTACCACCTATTTGGACAGCGAGAATCAACCACCATACAGGAAATCTCTGATCACTAGGTCTGAAGTACTCCCCCTGCCCGTGAAAGATTATAGAATCATAGAAGTAAATTTCAAATAAGGTAAAATATCTTATGAATTTAAAAAAAGCAAATAGTCTAACACGTTTATCAATAATTAGCAATAACTTAATTCATTTCATGCATTGTTTTTAAGCGATGAAAAAGTGGAGCATTAAAATATGAGCGAAGAAATTATTATGTGTTACAATAACAATACGTACTGGTAAAACATTTATGTTGAAAATAGCAAACGTTTGTGCATAAATTTTATATGTCCGAAAGCAGCATCGCTTTTCTGCTTATTTTAACACATTCGCTGCTACTGACGCGCTGGCGCGTCAGCATGGCGCTACCTCCCATGCCGGTGACGCTCTGGGACGACAATCGAGTATGATAAGTAAACACTTTTTTTAAATTCGGCTTCTGAGGATGGATATATAAATTTTGGTGGCAGCGAATGTGTTAAGAACACCTGTTTCCTTTGATAGATTTAGTAATTTCGAGTTGCCTAACTTAATTGGTGCTATTAGATAACCAGATCATGTAGGAAGATTGAAATGTATTTTAAGGAATAGCAATAAGTAATTGCAAAAAAAAATTATTTTATCATTTATTGACATCAGAATACGATATTGAGGATTTGTTGCAAGATCTATGAAATTTCCATTCGGAAATACAGAATTTTCTAAACTCTTGAACATCTATGATTCACTTTCTTTTTGACTCTTCTAGTGAATTTAGAGTATTTGAAAGTTATGATAAACACGACAAAAAAGGATTGTTGCGTTTATACCTTCTAGGTATTGCGCTTTAAAATATAAAATGAAAATCTGGGCCATTATTAAATAGACTTAATTTTGTTAATATACAGAAACTATATTTGATCAATGAACTCTTCAAATTGTCTTTGAAAATTCTTAGAGAAGCAAATGGTCTTTTGCAAATATATATTTCAGTATTCTTTGTTAAAATTGTCATTTACTAACCTATTTGAAGAAAAAAAGCATTTAAATCATGATTCCATAAGTAAAACGAAGATGATACAATATTCGCTTTTTTTTTGTTTGAAATATAATTTGGTAATTAAGTATGCTTTTGTACATAAATCGAGGCATAAAAACGAAATTATAATTTTTTAGGAATTTTATTAAACTGCAAATATTATCTAACAAAGACTACAGTTTTTAAATGAAGTTTTTTCACTTATTATGACAATTTTAATACCTTAAACGAAATTGATTTTTTAAACATTTTATGAAGAGGGGGGTAATCAATTCAGTATGGCACCATTTCAAATGTTCTTGATATAAAAACTCCTTTTTTTCAAGCACTTAAAAAAAATTTTCAAAAATTACTAACTTTGATGATAAATTCCAGACATTTTCTTAATAAAAGTACAATTAGATTCTCATTTATTTCATTTCGATGAAAATCAATACTTTAAAAATGATGACAATAACAAATATACCTGGTAAGTTCTATAATTTTTATTTTTAATGAAAAAGATTGCAAATATGAGAAAATTTAATCATAAGTTTAAACTTTTATCATACCTGATCTCTAAACCAAGTTAATTTAGATTGATTTAAATTAATTAAATAACGGAAAATAATATACTTTTGAATGTAATATAGTTTTAAAATATATAATTGGACCGTGGATCATTTGATTAATCTACTTGCACGAGCACGCAATTTAAACCGCAATGTTGTCTTGATGAAAGAAAGATGACTAGATTTCTTAAAATGCTTTTATTAAAACTTAAAAAAAATCATTTTAAAACTATTTTTTATGAATAAATAGAGTAAAGATGTTTAGACTTTTCTAAGATTAATTAAATTAATTAAATAATTTATTTAAAGTTCTTTCATATAGAGAATAATTAACGTAATTATCACAGGTGGACTTCGGAAATTCTGAAAAATTCCATACTCATTTTTGTTTTTAGGTAGATTTCTGGAAATAGACAGTGTCTAGATTTTTAATAACAACGACGTTTTATTTTAGCAAATGGCATCACGTATAAAATATTTATATCTAATGAAATATCAAATTCTAAAATCAAAATTTTAAATCAACGCATATCTAACACATATCTAACACGATTTTAAATCAATAAAAATAACTTACTAATCGTCAACTTAGCTTTTTAGAAGAAATGTCAGTCAATTGACTGATATTATTCGAATGGAATGCAACGCATTTTAAAATTCTGAAAGGAACTGAGGTCTCCCGAACTGTGGCTGTCCTGCAACAGCGGACAGTAGAATAGAAGAAAAAAAGAATATTATCACTTCAATCTGGTGACGATACACTGTAATTCGAGATCACGTGACTAGATAATTCACGCCTTTATTTCTTTCTATCGATTACGATGATTGTTTGGTTAGCTGCCATCAAGAACTCAGATAAAAAAAAGGTTTCGAAAAAAAATTTCAATGGCAAGTTTAAATAAAAATTTATCCTCCAAAGATAAAAGCGTATGGTAGATTATCATACATAAAGACGAACAATTATTATGTTGTGTTATGGCAAGATTTTAAGCAAAATGAAACAAATTAATCGTTACATATTTCAAGCTTAAAGTAAATTCAATAATTTATATTTTATATACAACATGAACTTCCATCATTTTTTAGATTTGCTCCCGTTTTCCAACTTGTAAATTCAAGTTTAAATTATCGTCTGTAGATATATTGTCTGTAAAATACGATAGTTCATCAGGTGTTTCATTTCCATCACAATAAAATATAACTTTATGGTATTCTAAATTGAAATATTTAGTTTAATTTTATTAACTTGGGAAATTTGATCTATATCAGCATTATACTAACGAAGTAGTATCTATTTGATAAGAGAAGACTTGATAAATTGACAGATAGGTATAACAATTACTTTGCAAATAAGAAAATGATATTGTCTTTTCACAAAATTCTACAGTTTTTCCAACTGTTAAGATGGCTTTCACCCTTTAGGAGTTTATCTTGTTAAATCTAACAACAAATGTGGTGGATCATTGAATAGAAAAATTCAAGTCATGAACCAAAAATTTCTATCATACGTCTTATTTAATCTTTCACAACATTTGCCCAACAGCACGTTTCAAATCAGCAAGTTGCTTCTAAAAGATCAGTACATAGATTCTTCCATATTTTTAAAGCACTTTCACAGTCATTCATTTAATAGACTATGCATATTTAACTTGGAACAGAAAGTATGAGGTTGATATGTATCGCAGCAACGTCAATTATCCATTGTTTTTAAATGCAGACATCATGTAAATTTATTCACTTGTATATATTTTAAAAAACCCAATAAGAAGGAAGTTTCAGTTCATTTGTAGTTATAAAAACAGTATAATTGGTTTTGAACAACGTTTTTAAATGAAAAGAAAAGGTACGAAAATCGTAAAAAGAAGTAACAATAGGAGAAGATTTGGTTTAACGATCATAAATATACAGAATTCCGATTAATATTCTTTCGTTTACCCCAAAAGTCCGTCAAAATCCAGCACATCTCTTGACATACGTTTTCACACATTACATGCATGTACTTAAAATGTAAGTTCCGTAGCAAACTATTTATTAAGAGAATAAAAAATGCTTAGTTTGAATTCCCTGTTTCCATCCATTTTTTAAAGAATAAAATAATCTCATTTCATAAATACTTGATATAGCGAGTGTTAATCAGCTAGCTTCTTATGAAAATCAATACGTGATTGATCTTTTGATTTCTGTATTTTGAAAAATATGAATTTATTACAAGACAAATTATTATTAAATAAAGTAGAAAATACATTTTAAGTGAGTATGAGTCAAAATGCTTTTTACAGGCTGCATCAAAAGATCCTTCATTCAGTAGCCTATCATAAGAAATGTTACATTTAAATTTTTATAGCACTGTAAATTTAAAAAAATAGACCGAAATAATATTTTATGCTATTTATAGTTATTATCTAATATCAAAGAATTTAAATAATGCAATAAAGAATTTCACTTCTCATAAATGAAAAAATAAGATGTAGAATAATTTTTACACTTCGCAATTCAAAGAGTTGATTTTTAATGATATTGAAAATTCCCCTTTTGTTTATTTTAACTTTTTGAGCTCAGGGAAGTTTTTTGTTTATTTAGCCTTTGTCACTTTTTATTCAATGTATAATATTCTTTAGTTATTTTTACCTATCCTGAGAAAAAGAAAAGACTTTTTTTCGTTCCTTTTGACTTTTTTTAGGTTTTATATTAGATGCCTTCCAAGTATTAGAAACAAAGGTATCAAGAAACGAAAAAAATTTGGAATTATTGGTAAGGCAAATAATAACAACATATTATGCGCCTGTTGCATATTTTTGTCATAGAAAAGCACGTTTTATGATATAATTTTTTTTTGGTCCTTAACATTTTGCAGTTGGTTTGCGATCTGGTTTTCAAGCAGCTGTTTCTGTTTCTCACCCTTGTCTTCGATCATAAACGCAGTAGATCCCCTCTGGGAGTCGAGCTCTTCGATGACCAGCGGCTCCATTGTAAACTCAAGAATCTGTATCAAAATTTAAATTGATTTATTACATTGAAATTTTAAGAACATATGTAAACCTTATTTAACAGAAGATCATCGTAAATGTCTCATAAACTAAAGCTTGTTTATTAACTTTGCAAAAGCGTAAATAGCAATAACGAATAGAACACTTTTACTCCTAACTAATGAATAAGACAAAGTTTTAGTTCATTATTTTGTGCCGTCAAAATTAACATCCTAAATTAATTTTCATTAATTATTCATAGTCTAATAGCATAAAATAGACAAAGTTCTATTGACTTCTAAAATGATCGATGTAGAAAAAAAAAGGAAAAAAGATTTGAAGTGAATTCAAAAGTTTTCCAAATAGGTAAAATGTTTGAACAATTAACTAATCAATCAAGAGTTTTGTTACGTAGAGAAGAGGCATTTATCTTTGGGAGGCAATCAACAGAGCACGCACGGACTCGATGAATATCTTCAACCGCTATCTGTTTCGTGAATATATATCTTTGCCTATTTATCTTTTCTACTCATTCTCTTTGTGTAGCCTTATATATCAGTGATGATTGGAAGTGTTTAATAAATGCATTCATGCATGTATATTTGCCTTATTTCTTAGTAAATTTTTGAATTAATAATATCATTCATTTTCTAAAAATCAATTATAAATCAAATTAATACTTCGTACAAAATGGTACTATAATTCTACATTTCTCAAAAATAACAAGAAAGATGAAGCATAATTACAGATTCATGTTTTTTTTAAAAAAAATTCATACATGAAAATTTAACTCTTTTACAATTCGCTGTAAAAATATATTATTATAGCTATCCATTCTTTTATCACATTTCCATTTTCTGTATTAATATTTATCGTGAATTTCATTTTGCCCACTCTTGTGTTCGTTGATTACACGCATAAGAAAATTGCAATCTTATCATAACTCATCAAAAATCATCGCAGTACCTGCATTACCCTGGATAGAAATCAACCATGAATATGTAGCGGAACCTCGACCTCCGATCAATGTAATTTAATACAACAGCCAAAACACACAAAAATGAAGGTTTCCTGTTTCAGCCTTTGTTTGTAGTTGAGCAATCATAACCATTTTAGGAAAACCTTAACGTGTGAGAAGATTGCGTTATGGGACTAAATACATAATTCGCTTTAAATAATGAAAACAACTGACTTTGAGACGAATGCGGATGTTTTCCAATTCAATGCTTTCATTTTCGAATCTTCATGTTTGCATATTCATATAAAAGCGTTACTTTCGAGCTGTTGATAAGATCTTAGAATTAAAAAATTAGAATTCGCGGTTTTTATTTTCTAGTGATGTCGATAGCTTTTGAAATTAAGGTAATGGTCAGCTGTGAAAATTGCGAGTTCTATTTCTTAGAATAAATAATTATCGAACTTGGAAGATAACAGAAAGCCTCAGAATCCATGTTACACGAATGTGTGACTATGTTACAGATTCCTCCAGTATTTTACTGACAATAAGGAATGAATCACTCTCGCCTTGTTCAAGCATTCGGGGTTATCTGAGGGATCGTCATCAAGACATCATAGGCAGAGATTGAAGTCTGAACAGACACAACCGAAACACTTGCCTATGTCGTAGACCACCAAAGCCGGTTCCAGGGGGTTGTAAGCAGTATGAAAGCGCAAGGCCCCATACAATTGTCTGATTTTGAAAAGGAAAAAAATATCTCGTTTTTTTGTTTCTTTTTAAATCTCAATACATATACATCTGACATTATTTCATGAGTTCTGCCATTTTCTGTTCCCTAATCCTAGGCAAATTTGGCGCAAAAGAATCTCATCATAATTTGAAACACAATAAAGAGATTGCTTGAGAACAAACAATTAATCAAGGAAGTTGACGCCCCTGCAATTCTTATCTATCGAATTTGCAATTGTAAATTTTGTCCATCGAATAAAGCAAGTGAGGAAATAAAATAAAAATTACTTATTACATAAATATTCACATATCAATCTGTATCTTGCAAGTCTTTGAAGCCATCAGATTCACTTTTTGATTTATTAACAATTATTTTCGTGTTTGAAGTATAAACTTAATCATAATAAATTATAATTTTAAGGTATTTTTTTTTCAGAGAACCGAGACCATCATTTTTAACAGATTTTACCCCTCTGTTATATGAAGAAAGGTGAGTACATTTTCAGTATTCGTTATTGTCAGGCTTTAACCTTCGACCCATTAAATGAACTTTCCTTTCGTTTCTTTCTTTTTCATTAACAGCATTGTTTTATTTTAAATTAAAACATGACTAATTCAATGTTGTTGATTATCATGCACCATATAATTTCACCCATGATAGGGATATACTGTATTTCTAAATGAAATAAAAGTGAAGTGATTGCGTATTTGAGCATAAATAGTATTTTTTTAATCTTTTTTTCATATGTATATACTTTAAACCTTATTTCCAGAAGATAAACATGCTTTCATGTGTACATTTTTAAAATCATCTCTCTCTTCATGTTTATGAAGGTATTTTTCTAAAAATATCGAAACACTATCCCAATATTTTCTTCTATTTCTACGGAGAGGAAGATGCCGATTCTTTTGTTTGAATTTTAGTAAAAAAAATTCAGGTTATAAAAATTCTGAATAAAATTAGTTTAGGCATTCTTAAAAAATTCTTATTCGAATTTCTTATTCTATGTAAACAAATTTTCTACATTTTTTGAAAACAACCATTCGAGAAAAATGCTATGCTTTTTTTCCTCGAAAATAAAATAAATCTGTAAACATTCATTTCTTTTTGTCTAAACAACGTTAGTTGGAATGTTTTTCTATTAGAATGTCACATAAATAAAAAAAACTGAGAATGATTCAAACTTTACATTCAAGTTTCGATGAAAATTGTGTGCTTTTAAAATAATTCTCTAATATCATATGATTTATTCAGATTTTCTGAGAATCTACTTTCTATACTTTTGATTTAAGGAGCGGGAATATTAAAATATGAATACTCAAAAAAACGAATACTCAAAAAAACGAATACTCAAAATGGGGTGAAATGAAAAAAATACTTAATTTTCTTATTTAAAACTCTTTTTAAAATTTGACCAACAACATTTTTCAGAACTGATGATGAAAATATGTAAAAATTTTATTTTAATATTACTGTTGCAATAAATGTAAGAATTTCCTTTTAAAAAAACAAATATTTCTTTGCAGTAATGTAAGTGCATTCATATCATTCATACCAAGTTAGTAATTTGTTTTTTGTCTTATAAGTCTTTTTTCAAACTATAATGCATTTGGAAAATATATTCTTAATTTTTAACCAATATTTATATACTGAGGAATATGGGCTCACTAGTAGATATTTCATTCCGAAAAAAATCTTACCACAATATTTATAATAATCTGATGTTTAAGGAAGAAATTTACCTTTTTGATTAAATATATAACCAATTAAAATAAAAGAGGCACAATGAATTCAAATTATGAAATTTTTGACTAGTTTTTTTCTTTGCAATTTTTAATTTTCACTGTAATTTAACCAGAATAAATTTGGATAGTATGTATTTTTTTTAATATTATGCTACTTAGACATTCAAGGTACAAACACAAAATTCTAATTAATCATGAATTAAAATTAAAAACATTCGATTTCTCCAAGTTTCACAGTGTAAATATTTCCAAATTCGTTTGATAATTGTTCTTTTTTTTCAATCACAAATTTCAAATTGTAGCTATTTTACAATTTTCAAAATCATTTACGTATTCATTAATAATTTCTAAACAAATTCAGCATCATTTTATTTTAAAATTTCTTTAATTACTAAAATTAACTTTATTTCTTTTTACATAAAAGTGATTGTAATCTTCTTAATGATTCTCACTTTCCCATTTTAAAGTCAAAATACGAGAGATTAACTTAAATAAAATTTGAAAATACATTTAAGAAAGCAAAATGTAACACAAAAACGAAAATAATATTTTTTATAAATTAAATTTTGAATAAATTTAAGCTTTTCGCTGAGAATAAGAGATACTTGCCTGTAGTTATGGATCCCTTTCAACAAAAATAGCGATACCAATGAAATACTAACACAGTTTTTGTTCGAGAGATCGCATTGTTTTATCGATACTAAAATATCTCAAACTGATTTGATACCTCGAACGTAACAAGATATCAATGACTTGAAGGGAAAAGCGCACGCGGTTGGGATAAAATGCACCCAAATACAACTTGCTATGAAATTCGGAATTCGTTTCGAAATGTTTTGAGATTACTCCATAAATGATAAATCACTTTTTTTATATTAATCAAATAGTATTAAAGGCGATTCAAACCACTCAATAGGTATATAAAGTTTATTCATTTTGAAGTAAAAATAAAGAGTCCCTTTTTGTTTCACTTTTATGAACGTTTGCTGTCTATTTTATAAGTCATGACTTTTTTTTTATTTTATTAAACCGATGAGTTATTTTTTCGTTCAATAGGTTCTAAAAATAATTAATAAGAACAATGCTTAAATCCTATGAACATAAGAAATGTTGAACAATGTTCAAACATTTTCTAAGAAAATCACGAGCTAAAGTCATCAAATCATCAGTTAAAGTTAAGAATAAGTTTATTCCAAATTAAACACAGCCCGTATTGTGAAGAACCAACTTGTCGAAAGAACGGAGAGAAAAATGTTGTTGCACTTCAGCAATAAATTGTTTTTATAATTGAATTTAATTTTAATGTCTCTAACTCCAAAAGAAACACACGAGTCAATTGGTTTTCAAATGCCTTTAAGAATGCTACCTTATTATGAAAGCGAATTAGATTTACAATACAAATGTATCTGAAAGTCGCTTTGGCCGATAGAACGTCGCTCGCCCACAATACCCTTTTATCATGATATGGACTTGACTAAGTGATTAACTTAAGTATAAATGCAATACTAGGTGATGCAATCAATCAAGTGCAACTAACACCTTATCAATCATGTCTTCGAGTTACCGAATGTAGCGAAGATAAATAGTTATTAAAGCTAAACGTAAAATGTCCTAAACGTAAATACTCTTTATTTAGTTTTTTAGGACAAAACAATAGAAAAACTTTATTTCTACATTTAAAAAATAATTAAAGTTTTATAAGAAATCTATTTAGCTACAGATTTCAAATGACTTGACTTTGATTCGAAAATCAAAAATACTTAAATGAACATTTCACCGTAAAATCAGCCCTCCAAAAATATTGGTTTCTTATAAATTGTAAATGCATTTTTTAAAAATTTATCTACATCTGTTGAATTTTAATTAAAAGTTTAATTACTTATTTTAATCATTAAATTTCAAACATATACAAGCCTAATATTAATAAATGATTGATCTCAAACATTTTCTGTGCTTGGCAAATTCCTTAATAACAAAAATAAAAAAAATTAAGGATATGATTAAAATATTTTTGTTTTAAAAATTGATAAATATATATATTCTATTGCCATTAATTAACTTTTTTTCTTTCATATACATATTAGCGATTGAGGATAAATTATGGAGTATATCGTGCTGCCCTTTTCAATTAACGATGTGAGTAGAAAGAGATAAAAAGATGGCAACCAACTTTTATATATATATATATATATATATTGGGTCGTTTGAAAAGTAATTTCGTTTTTTCTCGACAAAGGATTTAATTGTATTTTTTTATTCCAACTTCACACTTAATACGTATAATCATTGTATGTTTTGAGAGGTGATATAGCAATACTTGTTTGTGAAAACGTTCAATTGATTTTGCGCAGTAGTTTTTGGTAGATGCCCTTTTAAATAGGGAAAGCAATTAGCAGCAATTTCGTCATATTTCACTTTTTTTCTTGTAGGAAAGGTAAAAATGCTGTTCAAGCCAGAAAGAAATTAACCGATGTGTATGGAGAAGATGCGTTGACAATACGACAGTGTCAGAACTGGTTTACAAAATTTCGATCCGGCAATTTTGATGTCGAAGATGCACCACGTTCCGGATGGCCGGTTGAAGCTGATAAAGACACGATAAAGGTAATAGTTGATGCAAACCGGCGAACAACAACACGTGAGATCGGTGAGAGTTTAAATTTATTGAATTCAACTGTTTATGACCACCTGAAAGGCCTGGGTTTAACCTCGAAGCTCGATATTTGAGTTCTCCATGTCCTCACGGAGAGAAATTTGTGTTGTCGCTTTGAAGTCTGTGATTCGCTCCTCAAATGTCACAAAAATGATCCACTCCACCATATTATCCAGATCTGGTTCCTTCAGATTATTATTTGTTCCGGTCAATGCAAAATTTTTTGGACTGTAAAACCTTAGTCTCAAATGAAGACGTCAAAAATCACCTTGGATTAGTTTTTTGCCTGCAAATACCAAAAATTTTATGAGCGTGGAATCATGCCTCTACCAGAAAGATGGCAAAAGGTTTTGGATCAGAATGGGCGATATATAATTTAATAAAATAATTATTCATTATACGAGGATCGTCTTTCATTTTCACCAAAAAAACGAAATTACTTTTCGAACAACCCTATATATATATATATATATATTGTTGAATTTTGTGTCACTTGGAGGATAAAAACTATCCTCAATCGATAGTCAATTTTTCTCAAACATTTATTTTGTTAAAAAATTTGAAAATCAAAGATAGATATCTTGCTCAAAGAGCATTTTCCCCTAGGAATATCAAGTTTCCTAACCAAATTTAATCTTATGAACTGTTATATTGAAAGCAATTGGTGCGTTCATATTATTATTGATGAGTACGGTGAAGGCAAATGAACAAAATACGCAATGGGAAGCGACACTTTACTCCAGAACACACGAAGCCCATTAAACTCAAATAAAATTATAAATCATTCATAGAACAAAATTTCTAAAAGTTAAAAACAAAAGGAAATCGCTAATTAAATTATTATAAGAGCACTCAGTACGTTCAGTTCTCCATCTCACAGTAAGGACCAACTGTCGAAGGATTAAACTACTTGAGTACCTAAGATAATTTTAGGTTCCCGAGAGTGCATGCTATAACATGGAATTTTCCAGAAGACTCTTTTGATCTCAGTTTCTAATAGACATAATTCCCGTTTTTGGGAAAATTTTAATTTTATCGTCTAAGTTCTAAAATGCTTCACCGTCGCCAAAAAATTCACAAAATTTGTCTCTAAGGTTGGAAATCGTTGACAGAATACATTAGAATTTTTTTCTTTTCAGATTTATGAATAAGATTGAAGGAAAACGTTATTACATATTCGGAACAATATTTGTCTAAAAAGTATGATAAATAAATTCGATGAAAAATCAGAAATTCCCGCCTGAAAGGCGAAGACAGATTATCTTTGTTCCGCTTAGCAAAGAATGCCTCACCCTCTCGCCCATTCTTCTTTTCTTCCATAGAAGGTTGAAAGATGAAAGCTTTCCATCAAAGTGTCACTAAGTTAAAAAAAAAAGTAGCCGAAGTGATATATGAAAAGTAAATTTTCAAAGCCTTACTTTTAAATAAGCCTAACTTAGCTCAAAGGTGTTTTTTTATGTTATTGTTAAAACGATATTTTCTTTTTTCAGTAGCTCGGCAGTTAAAGAAAACCTTAAAGTTTTACCCTTTTACCAGTTCAGACATGAATTCGCCTTCATTCATTTGTAGAGGCAGTACAATTTTTATATAATTTAGGGCCTTTTAAGATATTTTGCGTGGAAAAAAACATTTTTTCTTTTTTCAAAATTCTTTTATTAATTATACGTCGACTATTCAAACAGACCTCTAATCTGATATCTGTGGTAATATAAAAACTCTACAATAAATTACATGCAGTACAAACCATATAGAGGCACTTGAACGAAAACCGAATTTTCCTTGACAGTATTGGTAATTTCGATTGTTAATTGAAAATATTAGTAGTTTCAATGGTTAAGTATGAAGGGTCATTAACTGAACAACACCTGCGAGGCTCAACAATTTCTTATCTTTCTTAAACTGATATAGCTCGTCCATCTTGAATATCTCAGTCATTTATCTCGAAGCATGGGAATTTACGGAGAATTATTTACTACTAATTTTGAATACCGAATAAGGAAGTGTTATTTCTGGGTGGCCTCGTATCAGCTATCGATCACACCTGATTAACACACGCTAAACATTATTATAAACACACATTTCCCCAGAAGATGAGAAACGTGAATTTTTTTTCCAGAATGTTCTTAATTATTCCTTGGTAATATTAATTTTTTTATTTGGAAAATTGATGAGCTTGCTTAGATAGATGAAAACAAATTCCGCTCCAGTAAACCACAGCTTCAGGAAGTTCATCTCCAGGCTAAGCAACAAAAAAAGTTTTTTTCCCCTTATCTGAACACAAGATCCTTATATCCGGGATTATTTTTTTCCGCAACTAAGCTTCTCTGTTAAAATTAGATTAAAACGAAATACTTAATAACTGCTTAAATACACGTTCTTTTTTCTCTCTCTCGTTTCCTTCTGTGTTTGGATCTCATTCCGATTACTTACCCACTTATTAGGCCGTCTGATACGGACGATTGGGACTTCCGTGTGGTTTACAGCGGAGACATTAGCTTCTGGCCATGCCGAAGACAGAATCATTCGGATGGAAATCACGTCGGGAAACGTGGCCTTCAAAGAGGTCAAGTTCGAGCCTGCTTTCGGAGGATTCGCTTTAACTTACTTACATACTTCATTTACTCGACTTTCGGAAGATTTCTTTTCCCTTGCCAAAAAAAAACGCATTTTTAGAGTAATCTCATGTTATTCGATTGTTTTCTGTTAGACGCTGTCTGTTAATTGACGTTTATTAATGTTTTTAGTAAAACCACGATTTTCTGAAACATGTAATAACTGCTACTGGTATTTATGGAATATCGAAAATAGATTAATTCATTTCTTTAATATTTTGTAAATTTATTGAAAAGAAAATTGGGCTTATACCTATAGCTTTAAACCTGTTATCATCATTGTGAACGCGAATACTCTTAATAGAGTCGAGTCCATGACACCACAATTCCATTAAAAGTTTGATCTATTTCAAATTTAACATCGTCTTTTGAATTCAATTTCAATACGGAAAATAGATCATTCATTTCTTTAATACTTTAGAGATTTATAGAAAAGAGAAATTGGTTTATATCTAGAGCTTTAAACCTGTTCTTTTATTGTGAACATGAACATTCTTAATAGAGTCGATCCAATGACATCACAGTGCTATTAAAAATTTAAATGTCTGGGTGATATATTTCAAAATATCCATTGTCTTTTGCTATTGTGTAATTTTAATACAGAAAATAAGTTGATCTATTTCTTCACTATTTTGGGATTTATTTAAAACAAAAATGGATTATTTTAAAATCTGTTCTCTTTAATTGACACATAAGCATTCCTAATAGAGTCGAGTCCCATGACATCATAGCACCACCAAAAAATTAAATATCAGTCTATTTCAAACTGCTTATTGTCTTTTGCTATCATGTGATTTCAATACAGAAAACGGATTAATCCATTTCTAATACTGTGTGATTTATTTAAAAAGAAAAATGGATTTATACCTGTATCTTTAAATTGGTTCTCTTTATTACGAAAATGAATATTCTTCCCATGACTTCATAGTCCCATTCATAAAGAAAATATCTGAATGATCTATCTCAAACTGCGCATTGTCTTTTGAAATAATTTAACTTCACTTTCTGACTACTTATCTAATCTGCGTGTGTATGCACAGATGATAAGAATAGGTTTACTTCCTTAATTTTCAACAAGTGGAAAAATCTTGTTTTAAAATACTTTATGTAACAATAAATGAGGCTTGATTTTCATTGCAAGAATAAAATCTATAATTCAAAATTAGATTAATTTTTTTAAAAAAATGTCGAAATTTAAGAAATAATTACATAGTAATTTAACTGGTATCTTTAAAAACATTAAATTTTAAAATATTAATAAAGTAAATTTTATATAGTAATTTTTGGGGGAGGGAACTATTATGGAAAGACCAAAAATCTAAGTAATTCTTATTCCTTACAACTCGAACTAAAATTTCCAAAGAATAGCCCCGGAGTACTCTTTTTGTAACGCAAACAATTACATTAAAAAAAACTCGGATACATTCATCTATATAATTAATTTAGGTTTCTTTCTTTTCTTTTTCATATACGAAGCAAACAAAAAAAAAACCTACTGGAATGGTCAGAAAAGGCATACAGTAAGACCCCGCTTAACGCTGTTTCGTTTAGCGCTGTTTCGGTTTAGCGCTCTTTTATTTCAACTCGGGGATTCCACGAAATCGCTCGCAGCATACGGGGAATCCCCGAAATATTATGCAGTGATAGGTTTCAAATACATATCCGAAAGAGTGTACTTGTATTTCTTGCATGGTGCGGCATTGAACAGACATATTTTTATTATTGGAAACATTTGTTGACATTATTGTAAGTAGGTATTAATTTACATATTTAATACTATATTACAGTGTCAAATATTTTGATCTTTAGTTTTTTACTATGGGGGATAATGAAAAAGAAAAGAAAGCAACCAGAAAAAGCATTTCATTCAAAACTAAAATGGAAGTCATTAGAAGATTAGATTCTGGTGAACGTCAAAGTCTAATTAGTGCTTCATTGAATTTGCCAACTTCAACAATAAGGACCATCATAGAATAAAGAAAAAATACTGTCATCGGCAACTGCAACTACGTCAAGCTCTGCAACTAGAATTACCCGTTCTAGAAATAATATCATAGAGGAAATGGAAAAACGACTGTCTATATGGATTGACGACGAAATTGACCGCAATATGCCACTAAGCCAATCTATCATAATGGAAAAAGCTAGAAGACTTTTTAATTACATTAAGGCTGAGACAATTGACAAAAGTGAAGCTTTCGTTGCTAGTCGAGGATGGTTTAATAGATTTAAACATCGAAATAACCTTCACAACATAAAGATTACAGGAGAAGCAGCAAGTGGTGATACAAAAGCGGCGGCTGAATTTCCAGCGATATTAAAAAAATAATTGAAGAGGGAGACTATCCTCCAGAATTGGTTTTTAATGTTGATGAATCAGGCTTGTTTTGGAAAAGAATGCCGAAACGAACATTTCTATCCCGTGAAGAGAAACGGGCACCAGGATTTAAAGCTGCAAAAGATCGCTTAACCCTTCTACTAGGTGGTAACGCAAGCGGAGAATTTAAATTAAAACCATTACTAATTTACCATTCCAAAAACCCAAGAGCGGTGAAAGGCATATCTAAATCAACTTTACTGTAATTTGGGAGTCTAATAAAAAATCATGGATAACTGCGAAAATTTTCCAGGATTGGTTCACTGAACATTTCTGCCCGTCTGTTAAACGTTATTGCGAAATTAAAAAACTTGAACAGAAAGCACTTCTGTTAATTGATAATGCTCCAAGCCACCCAACAAATTTATCTGACTTAACAACATGCATTCCAGTCGAAGTGGTTTTCTTGCCGCCTAACACAACTGCCTTAATTCAACCAATGGAACAAGGCTTCATATCAAATTTTAAAGCTTATTACTTGAGGCGAACCTTTAAGCAAATGTTTGAAAAAACAGACGGAGAAGAGAGCCAGTCCATAAGAGAATTTTGGAAAAACTACATCGTGGATGCTGTAGAAAACGTAGGCCTTTCTTGGAATGAGGTATCAGAAAGATCTTTGAAAGGAGTATGGAAGAATATTTGGCCGGATTTAAGTAAGAGCGATGACGTTGGACACTCTGTCGATGTGGATGAAATAGTGGAAGAGATAGTGAAATTAACGAAGCAAACCGGTTTTGAAGGGGTAAATGTGGAAGATGTCGAAGAAATAATTCAAAAAGCAGCGGCTAGTATTTCTAATGATGAGCTCAAGGAATTAACTGAACAAGAAGAAAACAAAAATGTTGACAGCAGTGATTCAGAAGAAGAGCAAAAAGAACTTTCGATGGCGTTTGTAAAAAGGAGTTTGTCTATCATAACTGAAATAATGGATCAATTCATTGAAAATGATCCGAATTTTGACAGGAGCTCAAAAATAAGGCGTGGTGTTAGAGATGCTCTATCCGTTTATGAAGAACTTTTAAGAGAACAACGCAAAAGAAAAAGGCAAACAACATTAGATGCTTTTGTCACAAAAAGACAGAACACTGAAAACGCGGAAGGCTAACTAAATATGACTGATTTAGAATTTTACTCGTTTTTTTCTAAGAATATTCATTTTGTTATTTATATTTTGTTTTTGTAAGAAATAATAATGTGGTATTAATTTGGGCTTTAAGAAATAAATGTTTGGTTTTATTTTTATTAAAAAAACATACTTTTTAAATTTAATACCTAACCAATTTCCTAGCCATCTTCCCCTAACCCCAATATTTACATGTAAAGATAGCCTCGTTTAGCGCTGTTCCGCATTACGCTCTACTTTGATGGAACGTATCCCCCGCGTTAAGCGGGGTCTTACTGTACTTGGTTTCATTCCTTATACTACGAACCCACATCTCTCAGGTGTAAGACTCTGATAATAAAAATATGAGCAATCACAGCATGCAAGATCTTGCTTAAGATTCATAATTTTATGCGAAATAATATAGTATAATTCATTAATTAAAAACTGTTAGCGATAATTTAGGAGATGCTGCTCTTGTTCATTTGATAAAACTTTTCATAACCATAAGAATTACATTACAAGTCCTTAGTATCTTGTGTTTGCTTAAAATGAAATTTTGCCATCATTCGATTTAATTTTTAAATGCATTCTTGCATGCCTGTAGGAGTTTTTCTACTTCTATCTATAAATCTAATCTCGTTTTTTTTTTTCACCTTCATAACAAACTGCGGGAGCAGTTTGATATGGAATTGATTATCTATTCCGAATGAAGATAGTTCCAAATTATCCTTGTGATTATTTTTATTGATAACTTAAACCGAATGATAATAACCAGATATAACCAAACCAGATTTAAAGGACCCGGGTTGTTTTTTAGTATACAATCAGTTAAATTTTGCTGACGAATCAAACATTTTTTTAATGAATTATAGTTTCCTATCGGGAAAAGGAAAAATTAGTCAAGGTTCGGCTGATTTTTTATAAACAATATTACTGTGTATCTAGAATACGTCAACTGTAAAAAATGATGGATATTTCAATAATATTTCCTAAAACATATATTCTTTTTAATCCAGTCTCCGCAGTACAGAACAAAAATTTATTTAAAATAATTCTAAACTTTATGACGGATTTAGGTATATTTAAACAAGTACTTCAATTACTGAAAAAGGAAGAATTTAAATTTACTATTTATTGATACTACAAAAGACTAAGGTGTGTGTGTGTGTGTGCGTGTGCGTGTGTGTGCGCGTGTGCGTGTGCGTGCGTGTGTTCCATGTATGATTCTGACGAAATTTGGTAATCGTACTCATTAAGGAAGAAAGAAAAATCTCTATTACATTTTCACATTCGAGGAATTAATTGAATTATCAGTTAATTAAAAATAATCAGAGTTAATTTTCCCTTTCCAAACATTCTCACAAAGCAAATTTTTCACTATCTGAAGAAAAATGTAAAGCTTTTCAGTGACCCCAAATTTCTGAAACTATCCTAGAGATTATTTATTGTAATAGAAAGCGCAGCTGAATCTTACATAAAATGAACACTTTCAGAAAGTAACAAAGCAATGAGCACGTAGTAATTGTTAAATAAAAAACAATTCAGTACAAACACCTAAACGCTCAACACTCAAAAAATAGAATTCAGTCGACTGATGAGCTTCATTATATTGAGTGTTTATAGGTACTCAAGAAACACGATGAATTCTCTTAGAAAATCTCATGATCTCTTATTCTAATAGAAACATCGCCATAATTCTTGACTTTTCCAGAACCTTCGTTTTTGCCATCAAATATCAATACATTTATCACAAGGCCCAGGGTTCATCGATTGTCCTCCTTTAAAATAACCATAAAATTATGTTTTTAAATATGCGATTAGCTACACATGATATTATAGATGCGTATGAATGCATTTTTTTAAATTTATATGTGCATTTTGTAGTAGACCAATTCCATTAAATTGTATCAAATAAGGCAATTGAAATAAAAAATGAAACAAATAATCATTTTCAAATAAAACTGAAATTTTAAATAAATATATTCCATATTAAAAATTAAAAATTCAAGAAAGTCAATATTCCCAGTTAGTCAATTAGTATTACCAGATATTTTGAAGTAGTCATTTTAGACGATACCTTAAGTAGTGTATTGATCCAGTCGTGCAGAAGGTAAAAGTGCATATCGATTTTCTACGGTTTGAATACATTGTGATTCGCGGTTTTCCAAATTTGTATTCTTCACATGTTAACAATACAAGATTTGGAAATTCGCAAACTGATGCCAAGAGTACGTTTGCATCATCATTTTGCATTATTTCCTAAATACGGCTTAGTAAATTAATCAGTGCCAGAAAGAAAAGAAATGAGTGTGCAGGAAATTCGAGCCTCTTTTCCGAAACCTCATAGAAAGATAATTCCTTCTTACTTCTTTTGTTTGTCTTATTATATCAGTGATCACAGATGATAACACAATTTACAGAAGGGATTCTAATTCAAAAAGGTTATCATGCTAAAAAGTATATCTTCAAAAATCAGCAAGATATAGATAATAAATTTGTAATAGAAAGAAAATAATAAAGTTATCTATTTAATGACAATTCTAACTTATTCAGATACAAGGAACGTATCATCACATATGAGGTAGATGTTTCTGTTTCCATATATTTGTCTCCTATTTGGTTTATAGTCAGAATGTTTGCGATTGATTACTGTGTTTCTCTTATCTTCTTTATCAGCAATTCCCTCGATTTTTTATCTAATCTTTCTTCTAATTTTATATAAAAATACTAATTTAAAGCAATAAGATTTACTACAAAAATAGACAACAGGGATTTCTAGGAAAATGGATTAAATATTCTGTCCACTTCTTTCTTATAGTTATGGTAATGGGGTTACTAGCTATAATAATAATAATATTATAAAGGAAACTTTATTATAATACAAGTGTCTATAGTGAATGTGGTAACAAAGTGAAGGTTCTCGTATAACATTTAATTCTCTTTCATAAAGCAGTTTTTAGTATCAAATTTTGATAGGTATTGTATTACACCTCAGGGTCAGTGTAGATTGAGAGATGATAAAACAACCTCTCAAAAATCACAAGACTTTTATTCGCAGAAATCTCTGTAGTAGTAGAATACGTTTATTCATGGATGGAAGACATTACAGCAGTTACGAGTCACAATTTACAGATCTTCCATTCAGCCAATACAACAGGAAGCAGCTTCCAAACACAGAGGTCTCTAATACCCGAGAGAGACAACTTCTGTGCACTGGACTAACAGCCTTCACTACTCTCTCCAGTCTTCACGGTCAATAGGACGGTGGTGAAAATCTAGGTTCTGAAAAGTTCCAGGCTCTAATGGTCCATAATAATTATCCTAGAGCTTTGGCGATGGAATTTTCCAGTTATATCAATTTTTCTCTAAATCTTGCCACGTCGCCACGACTCTCTCCAAAATGTCTTCCCGTGATTTCCCGATTTGGCGAAATGCCGTTTTTACGTAAAATAGCCTAAATAGTGCGATTTTCACCCCGAATCTAAACATTTAAGATCTGTCCGAGATATTTCAAAACAAATACAAATAATTACAGTTTGTAACAGTATTAAATGCGTATTAATGTGATTACGGTTTAAATATCGTCTTACTTTCATGATAGTATACACTCTTTCCTTATCATTACCTATATTAATTAACCCCTCTATTTATTTGAATTTCAATATAACAATGAAATGCATATTGTTAAAATATTATGCCAAACAAACCAGTTTTTTTTAATTTCAAAATTTAAGTGGGAAAGTAACTTGGCGAGTAAACTGATATCATAATTTTGGAAAAACGTCAATTTAAAATATCAAAAAAGAAAACACCACTCTTACATATTCGCATTTCAATTCTCCAAAGTATATTTGAACAAAATTATTACTTCTGAGGTCTGGTTTGAGAGACGCAGTGCATATAAATTATGACAATACATACAGACGCCCGCAGTCTTCTTTATTATTGGTAAAGAATAATTACTTGGCTAATTGGTTTTTTGTTTAATCTCGAGTTAAAGAAAATCAAAAAGGTTGTTTGAATCTCTCCCTTTAAAAAGATTTAATCAAAAATTTGGGGTTCCATAAGACACATCAAATTTGACCTCAGTAGCTTGTATTTTTATGTTAAAGCGTTCAGATAAACCAAGATGGACAGTCGAACAGGCAGTATCTCCTCACATGGATTTGGCAAAAATTGCAAGGAGATCTATAATATTGGTGTAAAAATCAAACTCTAAATTCGCCTTAATCCAAACAATAAAGATCGCAATTCGAAAACAAATAGCCCAAAACTGAATTTCACCTCACTGGTAAACCAATACAAGAGAAGCACTTTTAATAAAGATCCCACAAATTTCTCTGGATAATCATCTCAGCCTCAGACAATTATCTGCAACTAATAATGAAATTCCTCTTTTTTGTATATTGTGTAAAAAAAGGATGTTTAAAATTTTTAAAAGCTTGAATGATATTTTATAATTTATAAAATAACATCCGAAATTTACTTTTCCCTCCTACATATTAAAATCATGTTATTATTGAATGTTTAATCCAACCTTTCCATGTTATATCATGAAAAACGTATGAAGACAGTAAAATGTGCAATGAATAAAAGCACACATAAATTGTTTTATATGTATAAAAAAAACTTTTGACAAGCAGTACGATTTCAAAAAACACAATTTTTTCAAAGAATAAGCCAATACTTTTTGTTCAATAACTAAAAATTAAATTTTTCGGACTATGTATTACACAATATGAAAGACTTCTTAAATACATTTCATCTACTCATCCACATACTGTATTTTAGACCTGAGTCAGAGACCGATAATCTCTGATCCAGTATTGTTAAACCAGAGGATATGGACTCCACGAAACTTGATCATATACTTTCTAATACAGGAATTTTCACTTCTTCCTCTGAAATAATTTGGGCGTTGGGCAAGGCCTTCTTGTAGTGCCCAGTTTTTGTTTTCAGTGTCACATAACGTACGGTTTACTCTCCATAATAAGAGTTATAGAGCAAAAACATATAGAAAGTCTGTTTATTAAGTCATTGCGTTTTTAAATTACTGCATTTACATGAATGCGAATATAATAGCAATCGAGTGTTAGCCCGTAGACAGATTTACTTTAAAATTTGATAATGAATGTATATACTAGGTAACAATATTGTATGACAAATTTATTCATTTAATTTTTAAAGTTTTCAAGTTAATATTTTCATTTGTTCTCAGATAGATATGCTTCCAATGAATGGACTCAGTACTAAATTGTTGTTTCGATTTTTCAGACTCAAGAGCCATGGTTTTGTCTAAGTTGCTCTAAATTAAGGTTAAAATCCTATTAATGCTCAATGTTAGAAACAGATAGTGTACAAAAGTACTTAAAAATAAACAAACTTAAACGTGTGTATAAAATTGAATACACTTCAAAAATGTAGAATTTTGAGCATGTGGCGTCTTACCAAATAAGAAAGGGGATGAAGTGTTCGCGTTTTGAAAAAATGGCATACGCTGATCATCGAAATTTGGGCATTCTGATATTATATGTAGGAAAGACATTTGACAGGAACATTGAGAACATAGAGGTGGTTGTTTGTACAGCAACAAGTGAAGATGGGAGAATCTAGTATTCCCAATGCGTAAACGGGTTAACACTGAGTCTGCTTTCCGATTCGGCAATGCAGACCACAGTTGCGCAGGAGGTTTAATAGCATGTGATTTATTGTTAGTTCCACACGTCCCATAGAGCTTTCCATTTGGAATTAAAAAGCAGATTTGTGTGCTTTTTTAAGTTGCTTTCAAATATTGATATAGACTCTGGAATACTTGCCAATTTAGTAGCCTTGTCTGCTTCCTTATTCCCAAATGAAAGGGTATTCAACAGAAAAAATTACAAAAATCACGAGAAGTCAGATGGTTAAAAACATCAAGGATTTTCAAAATCAAAGGATGAAGATAAAATAATTTTAGTGATTATAAAACACTTATAGAATCTGAATATTAAATAAATATTTTTCCAGTTCTCTACAAAATTTCCAGTTCTGTACAATTTTGTACAGAAATCTATAAATTTGGTGCAACAATTATCTGCTCTGATCAATTCGCGGATTATCCAAGGTTATCTCGCCTCTCAAATCTGTGGATAATTCCGAGTTAATTTAGTATTCTGCAGTCCGATAAAACCAATATGACATTAATTTATAACACGATTGACAAACTAGATAGCATGTCTAGTAAAAATCGAATATTAACTGATTTTTTTCAGCTGACGCTAATAGTGGTGGTGACCCAGTGCTCTGACCTTAGTCTTCTGAGTGGAAAATTGTCTTTTCATCACACTCCTGAACACCTTTTCAACACTCCATCCTGCCAGAAGCTGTTACCGAGCCATTACACGTTTCGATACACGCTCCGCTCTGGGCAATAGTGAAAGTCGAAAAAATCGAACTTCCATCGGTTGGTGGCTGGGAATAGGTTGACCCCGATGACCTGGTTTTGGTACCATTTTCAATGCTCTTTTCTTTTCTTTTTTCTTTTCCCTCGCCAATTTCGCGAATTGGTTACTCATTGGGTTGTATTCAAAAAAAAAAAAAAAAAAAAAAAAAAAAAACAAGACCTGATAGTTTATATATTTATTTATTCATTTATTGCTATTATTTATTTATGTTCTTTTGCGTAGGTCGATACCATATGGAAAAAGCTCACGAGCAGAATGTTTCGAACGTCTGCGACCAAAAAATGTTTCGGAAGTACATTGTTGAAAGCGCTGGTTTCTTCGGTCTGGCCGCCAATGCATCCACTTCCATTGTTGATGCAAATTTAAGTAAAATAAGCCGGGAGTGGCTCTCTTAAAAGAAGAGTGGATTTCCAGTAGAAGTCGGGAAATGGATTACGATTGTTCAATTTTTTAAGAATTCGGTACGATTATGCGTATTCTCAGAAGAGTCTGTTGAAGTAAATTTGGTAATAAATCCAGTGTTATGTTGTTATGTTACTTATGGCACTTGCCTATGGACAAGCCCCATGCTGATACAGCAGCAGATTTAAGCCGAAAGGAGCGTCTCTTGTTTTTTGAATAGCACCTACTAGGGCCAAGAGTACGACTTAGCTACACACTCACCACATTCGCTTGCACAGCCCATTTTTACAGGGGGGCACATTCAAACATCTCAAAAATAGCATACAGAAGGAAAACCATACCCGAACCGGGACTCAAACCCGAGACTCCCAGAGCACGAGGAAGACGCGCTACCTCTGTTCCAGAAAGCCGGCATAAATCCAATGTATTTGACGCAATGAGTGAGTTAAGCGAACAGACTATCTGAATTTCAAGGATGATCTGAATTCGACGCCTTTTCTTCAGCTCTAATTAGAAAAAAATTGAGAATATTTGATGGTGATTTTCCACAAATATATTTTAATGAACTTTTAAGAATTTCAAAAGAATTAAGTAGTTAAATATTTTGCAACAACAAAATCGTGATGTTTCAGAGTTCCACGGTATGATGAAGCGGTCACGAGCACCTCCACGTCATAACTTAATTTGTATGTTACTTTAATTTGTATGTTTAGGAAAAGTTTAAAATTTCCATCGTCCTGGCATAGGGGTAGCGCGTTTTCCCCGTAATCTTCCAGTCCCGGGTCCGAGCTCCGGTTCGGGCATAGTTGTTTTTCTGTGCTCTATCTGTAAGGTGCCTCCCTGTGAAAAGGGGCTGTGAAAACGAATGTGATGAGTGAATACAGAAGTCGGACTCTTGTTCTTGGTTGGCGCGAGTGGATAATGATGTCATGAAATTTGGTATAACTTTTCGATTGGAACTTTAACGATATAATTATTAGTACAAAATAATATTTAGATTATTTCTGTGGGAAACAGAATTTTAATGGAATTGTGTTGCCCGTCTCTTTTACTTTGAAGACTGATTTCACAATTTTAAATCTCTTATTTCCAAAAAAGATTCAGAAATTTCACGCATGTAGTTCATTTTATCCATCAATGGCCGAAACAGGAATAATTTTGAGGTTTTAATACACAAGACTGATAACAAAGTTAAGGAATTCTCGGTCTTTTTACAGATGGGAAATTAATATTGAAGTTATCGATTGCAGTCCTTGCTCTTTTCCTAGAGCTGGTTACAACTGGATCATGTGCTCACAACTGAAGGAACTCGTTACGAATCAGGAATAATTTTCCAAAGAACGTAATTGGTGTTCTTTTAAATTTCGAAACGGGTTCAATTTTGAGATCTTCGTGAAGTATTTTCCTTCTGACATACAAGTGGGTATTAGCTTTCATTATCGGATATTTGTTTTGAAAACTTTTCAAGATTTTAAATTCTTTGGCAAGTGGTCCCCAAGATTTGAGAACTATACATCAAAATTGGACTTAAAATAGCTTTGTAGAGCAGAAGCTTTGGGCTAATCGAGAGCTTACTCCATGGGAAAATTAAACTGTTAGGTTTAACGCTCATAATTGTAACTCATAATAATAACCAGGACAATCAGTTCTGCAAATGGAAATATCTTCATTCATATATCCTAAATTTCGTTTTTATTATCGAGAATGTAACATCACATAAAAAAATCTAAGAAAATTTTAATTGAAATAGAATAGCACTCTTTTGCTATGAAAAGATTTGAAATGAATCAAAAAAAGTTTTGATTTTTTTTTAAAGTTTGTATGAAAATAGTTTTTAAGGCGCTTTCATTAGCAATCTTAATACATAAATATATATTTATCTAAGAGAATATTTTATAATGTCTTGTTTCATCTTTAAATTAAAACAAATCCATTTCGTAGTGCCAATTTGATTTTACAATCCCCCAAGGGAATTTCAAAAAAAGAAAGATAAAGAAAATGACATTGCTAAATAGAATAAGACAACGTGAAATTTTTCAATATCTTATCTCACAGATAGATCAATCAATTGCAAATTATCTAAATTAAAAACTAATATGCAGATAGACATAAATCCAAAAAATATTTTCAGATTCAGAGGTTTAGAAAGAATTTTATCAATTTTTCGTAATGGAATGCGTTGACAGTTAACTTTTTTTATCATAATTCCGAATAATTTTACCTTCATATTTATATATTTTATATGTATGTAAGAAAAATTTTTAAGAAAATTATACACTTTTAAGTCATATAAAAATAAAACATTGAATTATGTTTAAAATTAATTATAAAAAATTGATTAAAAATTCGAGAGATTCTTAAAAAAATGAATTACTGTCACTATAGGGTTAAATTTTTAAATTTTAAGTTTGTGAAAAAATAAATTTTATGCGGAAAAACTGCTCTATAGTTACGGCATATAAGCGAAAATATTTTACCCGGGACCGGTCATATGGGGAGGGAGATGGATGCAATGCATAAGGACCCAGGGGCTGAAGGGACTCAACATGATGAAGAACAAAAAAAAAAATGTTTTGAATAATAATAGTAATATGGAAAGAAGAGAGGAATAAATTTGACTGAAACAATTGACGAGTTTGGAAATATAGGAATTCATAGATATATTAATGTCTGGTGAAAGTGGGCAACGGATTATAAACACAAAGTAAATTTACCATCATTTACCTCATATTTACCTCAAAATTTATGTAAGACTGCATATTGTATTTTGATCATTCATACCCTTAAATGATTAATTTTGTGTTAAATTTAATCATGTCTATGCCACATAAATATTCCTTTGGGTGTCAAAAAAAAAAAAGAAAATTAGCAGAAAATGAAAAAGTATAAAAGCTAAATTTCAAGAAGTCACAATTAGATATGTTTTCTTGTCGACGAAGTAATTCTGACAATGATATTGCTTCGACTTCAGAAGTTACAATTCAAGCTCCAAATGGAGAAGAAATTTCCACACAAACTGCACAGTTTTACAATGAAAACGTAGAAACACACTTATACTTGCTGTACAAAAAATCGAACAAAATTAATTTTTTTGAGGTAATTAACTGAAATACAAAATCATGCAATAGATACATTTTTTTCACTTAACAAAAAATTTAAAAAAGGGGGCTCCAAACGATCTCTTTCAACCGTACAAACGAAATTTCATTTTTATACACATAAATAACAATAATTCCATCACATATGAATATAAAAACTTAAAATTGGTGATTTTTTTTAAATATATATTTAAAATTAGCTAAGAAAAACAACCGAGTTATACTCCTTGACTGAGCCAAAAGATTTATTCGCTTCCAGAAAAATTCATAGCAGAATGGAAGATCGTACCAAATAACGCCATTATTTATCATTACAAAACAAACAAACCCAAACAGCGTTGCGTAATGAGATTAATCTAGTATCAAGGTCTCTAAAACCTGAGCGCTGACATCTTTCTCAATACCGAATGCCATCTGTGTAAACATACAATAAAAACTCACTTTTTCGAATACTGTTATTATTCCAATGTTGCCACCGCAAAATGGAAAATCGTGCAAGCTAAATTTGATGCCATTTCTAAATCGGTTTAGAATGTTCTTTTTCATTGAAGAAGTCTGGATTGGTTTCCGGCCAGGTAAAGAAAGAAAAATCGCGATTATGAAATGGTTTCTTTCTTTTATTCTTCATCCAGATCTGTTTACGAATGTTCTTACTGTATACGGAATGAGTATTGTTCTTCCTGATTGCTTGATATCGTGACAGATTTGTCATTGGAGCCGGAACATTTCTCAAAGAATTTGGGGAGGAAATTCGAATTCTGAATCCTGATTATACATAGAATTCTGACTTCTATTACTATTAATATTATCTGCAAGGAGAACTTTAATGATATTCTTCTAAAACTACTAAGAATTTTAAATTTTAGTGATAATTTCAACATTATGAATACTTCATTCTATAATTGCGATTGAATACCCTTCAAAAAATGCTAATAACAATAAAAGAGAGAAAAATAATTTCAGTAGCATTAAATTAGTATAATTTTTATATAATAGTAATTTGTAAACATTTTTAAAAGTATTATTTTTAAATAAAAGTCAAAAACTGAGAATAAAAATAAGAACAGGAAACTTCAATATGAAGTCAACAAAATTCATCAAATCCTATTGAATTTTATTTATCGAAGTCAAAACGAGATGACAACGAATTAAACGCGATAGTTATCTGAATAATCGGCTGAATGAAATATTATGTTCAGAACAATAATTATAAAAGAACATTTTTATTTTAATGAAAAAAATATACTTCGAAGCCAAACTAATGTATTCAAAATTATTTTTTGCCTATTTTTTTCCTCCTTGAATTTAATTATACTCTTCATATTCTTAACACAATGGAGGAAAATTCAACAATTTCCGATTTCATTTTCAGCTACTGTGGTTTATAAAGCATCAAATATTTTGGTTTATATTTATCGTACACAGATTTGGAAATCCAAATAAATTGGCTTTAAGATAAACGGGGTATAAAATAACAATAAAAAAATGTGCGAATTTAGACTAAAAACTGCCTTTTAAACCTAGAAATTAATTTTATAGGAATTGAAACATTGAGGAGGAAAGTATGCAGTTGCTGAGAATATCCATCACGATATCACAAACTTAAGTTTAAAAGTAATAAAGGTTATGGATTCGAAAAATTTACATTCTGCTCTCAGTAGTTGCAGCTAGCGAATTCTCTGTAAAAGGGTTGCTTGCTACGATGAAGTGACATTTCGTTTCGTTTAAATTATCTTTCTTTTTTCAATTATAAGGAAATTATGAAGGAATTCGATTTTTTTTCTTTGTGCTGCGTGACCAAATTATGAGCTCGACTGAAATTTTCATCTTACCTTGAATATATCAATCACAAATTCCAATACAATCAAAACCAGTCTACGGTGATGTATAAAGCATTTCTATGTCCCTCATTTTCAATGCATAGTGATTAAGCACATTTCCAATGGTCGACTTATTCGTCCAGATCTAAAAAATCACCGCAGAGAAAAATAAAGTAACAAATTATATTTTATTTGTAGTTTAGATAGTTTAGATTTCTATTATTTACCATACGTCATAATGAATGTGTGCAGTATAGTTACTATGTTAATACAAAAAAGTAATAAATTAAAAACGCAACGTTTCGCAAATTATTAAAAAATATTATAGAAATTCTGATATAAATACAAATATCAGAACAAATTATTTATATTTAAAATAATTAGGAAAATAAAAGAACTAATTCTCCACCACAACCACTGGACTGATTTCACCAATTTTTATTTCACATGAAAGTTTATCCTTCGAAATAAGTTATTAACGTTTGTCTGTCTTCAAACGCCTAATTTTTATCTAATTTATTATGCATTTTCTACTTTGGGGAAATCAAGATAGATATTCCAGTCTTAACCCTTATATAGATTTCACAAATTTTTACTTCATTTTCCCTAAATAAATAAATCATCAGTAGTCGTCTGCTCTTCAATACTTTCTATTTTTATGAGAATTTTCAAAAACAATATTTATTTGTACATTCTCTATGGGGAGAAACTTTGATAGAACTCTTCGATTTCTCAGTTTGTATCGTATTTGAAAGCTTCTAACACCTAAATGAGTTTTTCAATTGTCTACTCATACACATATATCTCTCCCTAGTTTTACAATTCAGTCAGTATCCATATCTAAGAAATGAAGATTTCATGAATTATTTTTGCCTCTTTGCAAGCATTGCTAATCAATTAGAATGATTCTTATTCACGGGAAAATCATAATTCACGGGAAATCCAGTAATAATAGTGTGTGTGTGTGTGTGTGTGTGTGTGTGTGTGTGTGTGTGTGTGTG
>JAOUZG010027140.1:1741815-1774313 GCA_026289955.1 Argiope argentata | reverse complement strand
GTGTGTGTGTGTGTGTGTGTGTGTGTGTGTGTGTGTGTGTGTGTGTGCTAAATACAAATGTGTCTTTGAAAATGTAAAACATATATATTAACTAAATTATAATAAGTGTAATTACTAAGAATTTATTTAAAGTTTTAATGTTATGCAAATAATATAAAGCAAACAAATAAAAAAATTTAAAATAGCAACATAATTACAGTAAATAAAAATTATAGCATGGATCCCAAATTTTAATTGATTTCATGGCTTTTCTAAACAAATGATTTCATATCCTTATTTGATGGTATTATCTATCTTTTTTTTTCTTTTCAATTTTCATTTCTTTTTAATAATTCCATTCTGAAATACTTAGGTTTTTTATTGAAAAACATTTTTGTCTTTCGTTTTTTTACCAAAAAAAAAAAGAAAAAGAGTTTAAATCATTTCCTCATTCTTTTAAATCACAAATATAAAAGAAGTGGGGATGATTCGAGTATTCAAATAAGTCATAAATACTTTGGGTAATTTATGAATCCAAACAATCAATAATGCATTGAGCACTTTGTCCCTTAAGAAGGATGCAACATTCCCCCCCCCCCTCAGAAGAGTGAGCATTTTATTTTTATGCGAAATATGTATTCAAATAGCATTACTTTCACACATTTAATAAATAAAACAAACGATTCAATATATTTTCTGTCAGAAATTCATAGTTAAAAATAATACTCGAATTCAGACCGACTACCTTGTAATGAATTTCGCTGAAACTGCTTAATGAACGTAATATAACTCCATGCACATTCAGAGTTCAACGGGTGCGTAAACTTCTGACCAAAAGATTCATCATACTGCGTCTGATGTCAACAAACCGGAGGAATGTCATCGAAAATGATTGCCATTCTTCTACATGAATCGGAATCATGCATATGAGCATCGTCCTTCAAAGCAAACAACCGGATAAAATATAGATAACTGGATAAATATAACCGGACCATCGATTTCAATTTAAGTTCTTTATTCCCCCATTCACCCTTATATTAATATTAGTCACCTTCTCCAAATTAAAACCCACCAATCATTTTAACCCTTTTCAATCAGAAAAGTAATTCATGCATAATTATTCAATATACAAAGGCTTTTTATTGCTCCAAATTCGTGTGTGTGTACTGTGTGTTTATGTACAGTTTGATAACAATAGTATGCACGTTGCACCTCAATACTTAGTCACATGATTACATGTCATGTACAAAGGAGTTCGTTAAACGAATCACATGAATTGATTTCTAAATACAAAAATTTCTTTTACGAGAATAATGAATGCCGATATTCAACTTTCATGTCTTTAAGAACACGTTCTATATTTAATATATAAAATTTTAATGCTCGCTCAGATTTTTATTAAATATTTTAATATCATTAATTTTCTAATTTTATAATCATATATTATAAATAATAAATTAAAATAGTCATAATTTAGAAATAATTGACACAAATTAGAAATAATAATCATGAATTAGAATAGTCATGAATTAGAAATAATAAATGGTAAAAGTTATAGATTTAAGGAAACATTGGCGCATGCGTACAGCCATAGGGGTAGCGAGTCTTCCTAGACTTCCTGGGTACGAGTCCTGGTTCGTATTTTGTTGTTCTTCACCTGTGTTCTATACGTGAGGAGTGTGAAAGACCCCCCCACCCCCTGTAAGTATGTTAGTGTAATCTTCACGGAATCATGCATATGAGCATCGTCCTCAAACCAAACAACCGGATAAACCTCCTTTGTACATGACATGTAATCATGTAACTAAGTATTGAGGTGCAACGTGCATACTATTGTTATCAAACTGTACATAAACACACTGTACACAAACACGGAAGCGAGTATGTTAGTGTAATCTTTATATGAACTGAAAGTCAAACTTCCTCCCTCGGATGCTCAGTGCTCTTTACTCTCAGAAGCTACTGAATTCCACTTTCCGTGATAACGTAGACACGACATCATCAACTAAATACTTATCTGTTTTCGGATATTTTCTGACCCAAGCTCTTGAACTCCTCTAAATAGTTTTTCAAACTGAAAGCAAGCTAAATGTTATATATTTTCTTAGAAGATACTAAACTGTTAAAATTGTTATAAGTTATTAAATAGTTCATCAATGCAACAATTGCTATATTAGGTCTATTGGCTAATAGGTATAAGGGCTGCATGTCCCAGATTATAGAATAATAATTAAATCTTGTATGCCTGCAGGGCGCGTTGGCCTGGTGTAAAGTCTCGGCTTGTGAGTTGTAGGGTTTCAGGTTCAAGACTCGATTCCACCAAAACGCCGTCATTTCCGGATTCTATTGCAAGTTATATCCGTCGAAGGCAAACTTCCCCCCTCTGGTGTGCTGTGAAGTGGAGTGGGAAGTGCCAACTCAGGAGTCGTCCGCGTCATCTGACCAAGGTTCAAAATTATGAGTTCCATCCCAAAATAGCTTTAGTGTTGCTTTACATCGGGACTTTAATATAAATAAACTAATCTTGTATGGAAGAGCTCCTCAATATCATAGCTAATGATCAACGAGCAAAAAATGAAAAATATTGTTTCAGATATTTCTAGAAATAAATGTGAAACAACAAGGTTAAAAAATTGAGATGAATAAGGAATGAATTTGAATTTATCCCTATAACAGTAAGGTGATAAATTCAGTATCATGCAGTATAAAATATCTAAGAACTTTAAAACATGCATGATTTTGAAAATTACGATAAATTTTTCATTGCCATCATCTTTTACATCTCATGAAATCGAACAGAACAGAACATAAAATAATATTCAATTTGCTTTATATGCAAATATATTATTCCGAAACAACTATGAAATTCTAATTTTTTATGAATAATCAATTAAAAACTATGTCATATTTAATTAAATAATCAAACTGAAATAATTTATAAGTTGTTTTGATTCAGTATCATTGAGGGTGTATTTTCTGCTTCAAAGGTAATTAAATTCCCAGAAAGAACTCGAAACAAATCCATTATTATCGTAACAGATATTTTTCACTGAAAATGATTTGATAATTCTTACTAAAATAATCAGGAATTCAAATGATTTCAATCTCTGGCGATTGGAGTATCAAAAATTGTATCATTTATTGTATCACTTAATGGACAGATACAGAAACTTGTATTTTCAATGCTATATTTTGTCAATACAGTCTCAAAAGAACCGAAACAAACACTTATATTTTGAAAATTGAGTAGAATATTTTCAATATCATGCCCACGAACCAAAAACAAACGCTTCTATTAATCATTATTTTATAGTTTAATGTAATAAATATATTCATAAGTAATATGATAAATAAGTGATACAATTTATAATGTAATAAATATATTAATAAGTGTATAAATAAAAAGGTTTTCACTACGGCATTCCATTATTTCTACATTTCCCTTTAAAAAAACAGAAGTAAGCGCTTGGATTTTCGTTTTTATGTATTACTTCAATTACATTATATTGCAAGCTATAAGGAATCATAATTTTACTTCTAAATGGAATGGATGCAATTTAGCACCTAATGAATATTTACAAACTTTTTCAATTATCGAAATTCAGTCTAAAGCAATGATAAGCTAACCCATGCTGATGGGGAAAACGATTTTGCGAAGCCCTCCAGGATGTCAACTTATGTAAAAGCTGTAAGCAAAATAAAACAAAGGCAGTACGTACGTCTTTTGCCGTAATCTGGGTGTTCCAAAGGTGCGTCTTTGAACCTTCCTGTAATCCAATAAGTTTGCTTATGAGGAAAATTGAAGCCCATACTTAAAGTAATCAGGCCCGATGAGATTGAATTTTCCGATTTCCATGCGCGGCACCTGCGTTGGCCACGAAGAGCTCCCAACAGGTGTTCAAATACTCCCTTTTTGTGACGCATCGCACACAATCACTTTTTTGCATACGACATGGAATTCCTTTTGTGCAGACGTTTTCTTCTGTGATTGTCCACATCTACGCTTAATCACGAGCATGACAATGAACCAGAATGTGAGGGAGCCTCCAAATTCGATGGCGATAACTCAAAAAAAAGTTTTGAACTAGATGTATGAAATTTAATAAGGGGCTTTTATACCAAATTTGTAAATTTCCCTACAGTTTCGAAAGAAAATCTACAGAACGTTTATCTCTCCATCCAAGCCTATGAACGAGTTAACTAGAAAAAGATAGATAAAATCTGGTAAACAGTTTCAGCATCTGTATTTCGAAATAAAGATGCGTATAATATTTCAAACCCGATCGATCAACCCACTGGATTTGTTGATGCATTCAATTGCATGTAAACGTAATAACTAAAAAACGTATTGATTTGGAGAAATGAAATTTGCCGTGTGATTTTTCTGATAAAATTGTAGATTTGTGCTAAATTTCAATCAAGTTCGGGATAACCTGGTTGGTAGGGTTTGGATTCAAATAGCCTAGGTTGTCAAATCGAATACCGCCGGACGAAGACTCTCCGTGTACATGGTGTGCTAGTTTACGTAAATTTGTCGTGGTCACAAATCCCTCCAAGTTGAAACAATGTCACAGGGCGTACATGATCAAAGGCGATCGTTCTCTGATTCAGGTCTAAATTACGATCTGCGAGTGAAATGTATTAATGAAGTCCACCCTGTTAAAAGGGCTGTGACACATGAGTAGTTAAGGCGTATTCTTGGCTTTATATGGCGCTACTAAAACAGGAGACGTTGAAAATCGGCTTAAAATCGCTGAGACCATTCAGTAGGCTTGTCTATGGCTAGTGCCATAACCAACAGCAACTAGTTTTAATCCCCGTCGAACAAAGAAAACAATATCAAAATAGTTTGCTTTCTTTTTTTAAAACGCTTTTTTGAGAGACAAAGACAACCTTATTTATGTGAGGGAAAGATAGATGGTAACACGTTCATCAAGGAAAATGCATGAAAAGTGACTCCCTTCGGTTTGTAATTGTTGTTTACTTTAAAATAATAATTCAATGGATATTTTCCTTTTATTTTGTTTTTTCTTTTTCTGCATTTAAAAATGTCTTCCAAAGGGATGCTGTTCAAATTTTGGTATTTCAAAATCATCATTATTATAGCATTCCAAGAGTATAGTATTGCAAAATCATCCACGTCCAGGAGCATTTATAGAAATTTTATCCATTTTTTTAATTAATCAAAATGTTAACAGTCCCCATATCTGTTAGTTTCCTCATTTTATTACATGACGAAGACAACCAGATGATATCGCATTCACCACCGTAAACTTCACAATAACACTAGAAGATCACCATATGAGCATGGCTTATACCTACATTTATACTTTACGAAAAAGAATACCACCGTTTTAAGCTTAAACGGCTTAAGAAGTTCTTTTTTTTTTAATTATTATTAAATGTCAGAAGATTATCTTAATTCGAAGTCTTTTTTTAATGATAAGTTGTGTTGGTCCTTTTATAATTTGTGAGAAATCGGAAACCCACAATACAGCTCATTCTCGACTAAATAGGAATCGAATTTAGCTGGAAGTTTTTAACTAACATAGAAAATGCGGAAGGAACTATTACTTTTTTTTGAAAGAAAATTTTACATTTCATATGATGTATCTACATTTTTACATTTCTCAGAACAATGCCAAATACAAAATCTAAAGTAATCAGTTTTTTGAACTTAAATAAATTATGATCATAGTTCCGGCCAGATTATCATGGCAGTTTAATTTAAGATAAAAGAGAAAATTAAATAAAATTTTCAAAAAAATGAAAATTATAAAAAATAGTTTAAAAATAGCTGACTTTAAAAGATCAAATAAAATATACTACGATTATGCATCCTATTTTCCCTTCAAGTAGATTCTTCTCACATTATTACATTGCAAAGATCTTGTCTCATGAAATCTTTCAATAATTATAAGAGTGATAGCAATTTTTGTTAATAATACAGCGATAACCGGTGAGTAAGAACCATGGAGTTCATTCATCGTACATGTGCCAATTCTAAAAGCAGCAAAAAAAATGGAAAATCAAAATCTTTTGGAAAATCAAATGTAGTTAGCTTTATTATAATTTACTTATTATCTATTACTGTCAAGTATCGAATGAGATTTTTCAGATATTTCTAATAGTCTTTTAGCATCGGACTCATTTTTAGGAGATTAAGTTGTCGAAAATAGCGATTCTCTTAATTCATTCTAAATACTCTGACATTTTTCATGAACAACAACAAATAACAATTCCTTTTAGATTTACTTGAAACTATCTAAAATCTGTTCGATATTCGGAATGAATGTTGCAATTTTTTTTCATTAATGAAAACTTGTGGTTTAATTTATCGCCACAAACATAGTCTGTATTTTAGTATTATTGAAAAAAAAAATGTAATTATTCATTGTATAAGAAAAGACAAGAATTTATTTAATACCAGCATTCCAACTCGCATGTTGCGAGTTTGTAAAATAGCTTCCCACCGCACTAAGTCTTTTGGTAAGGAAACAATTTTACAGGCAGCTATGACTTATTGAATGGTTGCAGAGTCAATAACCCACCACCATTTGGCGACAAAACCTCAAAATCTGTTGATATTTGCAACCAAATTCGATAACTTTGGCGACAAATTCAAAATTTCTAGAAACAACCGATATGTTTGAAATAACTCCATAATGATACAAATTATGACAATTTTTCTAGAACATTCTTTGTCCAGTTGAGGGAAAGTAAAAAACTGGCAGACAGAATTGAAGAGTGTGAGTACTCCTTATAATCTTTTTTTTTACCAGAGATAAATAATTTTATATAGATTTCAATTTTCAACATTTTTGCCGAATTTCATGTAAGAAATGGCACGATTGTTAAAAAATAAATTAAGTTATTTTATTGCTAAAAGAAATTCTGAGAAATAAAGACGTACTGTAAATATCTTGAAACACTCTTCATATTTGCAAAATTCTCTATAAGGAAAAAAAAGAAACACGTCAGTTATGTACACTCACGTTTACTTTGATTTCATTTTATTGATTCCATTGTGGGATCGAGGCGACTTTCGAGAAATGCATTACAACAACAAAAATATTCTGATAGAGAAGTCAAGTAGAAAATTCATACACAACTTGGGAAGATTTATTTTTCATGAATTAAGTCAAAATTAACGAAGCGTTCCTTCAATACAAAGTGCATTTTTATGAAAATGAATTATTTTTATATATTTCTAAACTACTTGGTGACGGGAAATCCAGTCAATGTTGAATGACCCATTGTATTCCGATTGGAAAACGGGACTCTTACGTCTGTTTTTGGCGTTTTAAATGGCGCGTCGACGCACAAGAAACAAATATTAAACAGAAATTTCTGTATAGAAACGGAAATTCGTGTAATTTATCATGTTTGCAGAATAATTTTATTCGAAAAAAATGATTAATTTATAAATGCGAGATAAATTCACCAGAAAAAGAGTTCAGTATTTCCTTCTACTTTTTTTTTCAGAAATATCAGCATAGCTAAAATATAGTATAGAAGATAATTTAAATCAAAGCAATTAACCATTTTTTATTTGATTTAACTTAAAGAGAAAGGATTCCTACACCATTACATCATCTCCTTGAAACACATCGAACATTTTCTAAACTCTTCACCTATTGATTCCATATTTCTTATGGCAAACATGTTTTTAGAAGGCATTCTTTCTGTAAATTGTCTTTTGGAAAATTCGTTACGCCCGGAATACATATTTTACGCAGGTTTTATTACAATAGACCTTAATTAATTCATACTACTGATAATATTAAAAAACTTTAAAGGCATTTAAAATCTACTTATTATAAAATTTGAGGGATTATTTTATGTAAATTAGCATGTTCTTAATTTTATGTCAATTCTCATAAAATGAGGGCATTTACTTATATGATCAAAACATCAGCTGTTTTCATAAATTTCCTCATAAATATTTCTTTTTATTTTAATTAATTTTTCAATTTCAGGTGTATTACGATTTTATCAGAAAGTAATTCTAAAATTAACATTCCAGTAGCATTTCTTTAATTCAAATATTTTTAAAGTATGTATATATATTTATTAATTGTATTAATATTGCTAAAAATTGGTTAAGAAAGAAACTAAAACGACTGGCAAAGCCCGTTATACCGATAAAAAAAGTGCTCCGACTATATTTTTTATAGTTTTATTTACCTTTTTCTGAAGATATTAAGCAATAAATTAACGTACATTGAAAGTAAAATATTAATAAATAATTTTATATTTATTTCACTTTGAACCTAAAATCAAGTTTCAAACAAAAATCATGGTAAGATAATTTGACTAAACATAAAAATTCCGAAATTTGTTTATTTTCAAGCAATTATGAATTACTTTTTGATACAATTAAAGTGGATATACTGTTTTTTCAGCTTAGTTGTTAAAAGATCTAATTTCTAGACTAATAAAATTAATTGCGTTTTATTTGAACTTTGGGGAAAAAAGAAGAAAAATAAGCTAACAGGTTTTTTTAGATTTGATTTAGGTGTTTTCCTTAGACTAACATCCCAAAGATGACAGGAACTTGAGGTGGAATTGCCTCTTCCCTGAACTGTTTCTCCTTACCAACCAAAGAACATTTTACTTACCCCTAAATATTAAAAACTTACTAGGCATTGTACATTCTTTGCCATGTTTGGTTTGCTTTGGTTATATTAACGCCCCGTTTTAAAGCAGAACTATGGCTATTTTGGGACGAATTTCGAAATTTTGAACCGCGGTCAGATGACGTCTGAGCCAGCACTCCTTGAGGACATTTGACCCCGTTGAGTTTGATGTGCATCAAGCTCAGCTACACGACTGATTCTCGGTATAATCGGATTTCGAGCCTGCAGCCCTCCGGTTCCGAAGCCAAGACTTTACCACCAGGCCATTACGGCCCTGATTCGTTGTCAGAATCAAGCAATAAAATACATGACCTCATTTCTAGTCTAGAATCGAATCATCTTCAATTCCAAAGTTGAAAAGTTGTCATCAGGCCTGCGAGTAATTTTAATATTTTAAATTTTAGCTGTAATAACTAATAATTTGGTTCATTTAAACAGTAATTAATTTTACATTCTCTTCGTAATAAATACCACACATAAGGATTTTATTATATTAAAATGGTGGAAGTGGTCTCCCTTGTAAAGTGATCCCATCCATCAGAAAAAATGTTATTCCACCCCCACCCCCATCTCTCCGTTTAAAATTGGTGGACCTGGGTTATGGAAGAATTGAGGACTGCTTATAATCTTAATTTCAGAATCTCACTCTTGTGGATTTTATGCTTCCTAGTATAATAATAATAATAAAAGAATGAGTATGCATTTTGGGTTGTCCCCACACATTGATTAATACCAAAATTTCACACAGAACCGCAATTTTTTTTATTTAGAACAAAACAATGCAATGAATTTTATCTATCCGAAGTGAAAACGCCGCCGCTAAGACCTGGTGGGAAGGTCTTTGCTTCGGAACCGAAGGACTTCAGGTTCGAGATTCGATTCCACCTGAGAACTATTGTGTAAAAGGACCCGGTGCAAGGTAAATTCATCCGGTCGAAACGTACTGCCTTTAGTAAAGTATAGAAATTTCGAGAGGGGATTGCCAGCTCAGAAGTTGTCATCTTGCCAAAATAGTATTAACGTCCCGTTTTTATGCTGTAAAAAGGGATGTTAATACAACTAAAACAATTCCAGTTCAATCAAAAAGAAGAACATTTCTTAAGTGAAAGATTCAATGATATGATAGAAAGAAAATAAACAAAAAAAAAACTCAATATATGTAAAATTTCAAAAAGAATCCATCGACTCCGAAGGTTCTCTCGCTGGTCCGACGCGGAAGCTTGCAGGAACGTACCCACTCAGGTGTCATTCTAGTGAAATAACCGCTGTTAAAAATTACGAGGTCCGTTTCAGAGTAACCCTGGTGTTACCTTAAAACGTACGTTAATAAGACTAAACTAAACCGAGGTACAAAAGATCTACCCCTGGACAAACTTGGTTTATAGTTTGATTCGGGTTTTCCATCTCAGAATCTAAAATTGTATATGAAATTTCATTATCTAACCTTTTTTGCTCTGTATTTATTTTGTTCTAGAACAAACGGACAAAGTTCGGTAAATGAATTTCGTCTAGATTTAATAGAAATCTATAAATTATGCCTAAATGCTAATTTTGTTCGTCGATTTAAAAGTATTTTTTGAGTAAACATGTTCACAAACAGATAGTCAATTTCAAAATAAAAAGTGTTTTTCGGATTCAAGAGGTTCTAAAGCATGATGTTTCGTCAAAATATTGGATTTGATTTTTTATTGTTTCTCTTTTTTATTCATATAAAAGAAAGTAAAAATTAAGGAGTAAATCTGATTTAATAGCCACATTATTATCAATCTTAATATTCATGTTTATCTAATAGAAAAATTCGTTACAATGTAAATTTTTCAAAATGAATTTTTATTCTATGACTAAAATAGGGATTCCACTGCCGTTCCAACACTACTGAATTAAATAAAACTATTCAGGAAAAAATAGAAACTATTCAATGGCATTGTGCTGTATAGTCAAATTTAAAGGATTCAATTTTTTTAGTTTTGGGTAAAACGTTTATCCTATGTCTATCACATCTTAAATTCTGTATAAATAAAAGTGACCGAGGCATGTTGCAGAAATAGAAACCAATATCACGAAGTGATGAAATATGCAATGTCAACTGCTTTTGTTTGGTGTTGTTCCAGGTTTCTCAGATGATCGTTAACCCCGGTTCAATGATCTTGAATTCGGACCATTTTCACCCGCCACAAAGAGGATGTTCAACTTTTCGAGAATCACTTCGTCTGACAGCAAAAGGTTAGGGGAACGGATCGACTTCTGTTTCTATTTACCCTTTCAGCTTTTTTTCCTTGAGGCCGAAACTTAGCTCCTTTTATTACTTCTCGTGGTATCAACTGCGTATTTGTTTTACATTTTGTATAAACTCTTGCTTCACAGTTTATCCTTTTTAATTCGAGATCCACATTCCCGTATCCGTTTCAATTGAACTTTCCTTTTTTGGAGATTTGACGGTGCACTCTGTTTTATCCTATAATTAAAATAAGCCAGCTTTTTTCTATAGTTCCATAAAATGTCTCTTTGGATGTTTACGTCCTATATAGAATAGTCGTTTGTACTTGCAGTCACAAAATTTATCTCATACAAACTTTAAAAGACAGAAATCTTATAAATCCTTTTAATGATTTTTTTAAAAAAAATATTTATCAGAATTTTGATTAACACAAAACTATAATAGTTTTGGTGATAGGTATTAAACGATCCTATACAAATTACTGATACTCCAGCTTAAAGTTTAAAAGATTATATATCTATTTATATTGCAATGAAACTTGTTCTAACTTGTCGTAGATTAAATGGCTCAGTGGTAAAATAATACGAGTTGAAATGCACATTTCGTAAGTTCGTATCTGACTTCAGGCAAGTTGGGTAAATTTTTTTATCTGTTTACTCTTTGTTATTAATCATTTGTTCTAGAATGTTCTTATAATTTCTGTATCTTTCTAAATCTGGAAGATTCGAGTCATTTCGTCTTGCGAATAAAAACAGATGTAAGATTTCGTTCCTTTAATCAAGAATCGAGTTGAGATAAGCGAGAGTTATCTTTGACTTTGGTTAATACACGATTTATCTACGCCAACTTCAGCTACGCGAAAATATTCTTTTATTCAAATTAATTTTTTCTTCTTTATTTTTGTATTTTCCGTTTTAAAATATTAATTCAAATTTTTCAACATATTGTTGTTTGAGTGAAATTCAACCATTCTTATTATCTCTACTGTCTATTTAGCCTTATATATTTATTCAAAAAGAAAACACATTTTTTAAAATATTTTTTTAATTTTAGAATATTTTTGAAATTTGGCAGATTATTGCTTTTTTGTTTCTGAAATAATCATTGTTAATACAATTTTTGAAATGACAGCACTTTAACCAGTTTATCAATTTCCAAAAATTGATTTTAATTTAAATCTTTTATAATTTTGCTATCATTTTATTAGTTTGAAATTTGGTTATTTGAACCTTTTTTTAATTCCGTTAACAAAACTCTCAAAGATATTAATTAAATTATGGTGCATTCGGTGTATATAATTGATTTATTTGAAATTTCTTTTACATTTTTACAACAAAACAAAATGAGGATGCGGACTCAATATTAATGAAGTACATTAATATATTGAACAAAAAGACCATAAGAATTCTAAAATAGTACGGCTAAATGTTTACCACAATTTGAAATTTAAAAATAGTTTACTAATGTAGCCAAATATACGTATAATTTATAATGGTAAGGACTTGAATTTAATTACTATAAAATCGCAAAAATTCAGGCAAAGAGGTAATCATATTCAGAGGGATTGGTCTCCCTAAAATTTCTCGCATATGCTGTAATAAATTTATCATGCAAGAGAACGCTTTACATGACATTGAAACAACTATGAAATATTAACTTTTGACGTGAATTCAGCATTTTTACCGAATCTATGATATTAGATTTGATCAATTATTTAGGGATTAAGAATATACAAAAATCGAATTTGTGTGTTTGACATGTTCTCCTCCATCGATTGAAACAAAAAGTTGACACAAAAACTACACTTGTAATAAAATCTCGTACCAAACTTGGCACATTTACGTCACTGTGTTTTTGAGTTACAGACCAACTGGTTATCAACGGCTCAAAATTTTACAGATGTCTGTACTGTAGATATTAAATCTGTGTAACGAGTCTTATCCATGTAGATCTTTTTCTTTTGTAATTATCATGGTTATATCTATGATAGATAAACTTTCAATGATAAAATTTACTCAAATTATGATTGAAAATTAGGGGTAAAGACCGTATACTAAATTTCATTTCTCTATCTCAAATCGTTTTTCAGTTATCTTTGTCCTAGACAGACAGATGGGAATTTTCCAAAAATGTGTTTCTTGGACTCATGAATGAGTAAAACGTGAAGCTTCTTCGAATTCTCGAGTTCGAATTTTTGAAGATTACTATCTTTTCTCTATATTGAGAATCCGAGAAAGTGAAAAAAATGTCTAATTTTTAATGCAGTCCAAAAGCTACCCAGCAATTTCCTTTCAAAATTTTTTTCGTCTATTTATCGCAGGAATTTTTATAATCAAAATTAAAAACAATTTTCGATATCGAAATCAAAATAAATTTCTTAAAAGGAAAAGTTATTGAGAATGAATTCACGTCTTATCGCAGATAGTCTAATCTAATAGAAACATATAGCAACACAACTGACGAGAATAATTATTTAGCAGATCAATGGCTGATTTATGAGCGTCAGAACAAGAAAGATATATTTTTATTTTTCATTCAACTTATAGTACAGTCTAAATATATCTTCAAGCAGAGGCAACTATAAATATTAAATTTAAATTATCCGAAATATTAACTGAAATATTGTTCTTAGATTTTAATTTTAATTTTCATATTTAATAAAAAAAGCTGACATTTTTCATTATACATACGAACCATTTTGATAATTACTCATAAATATATTTAATTTCATAGAATTTAATAAATTTTCATCGCAATGAAATGAGATACTATTCATTTTTTACAAAAAAAAGTAACTGGTAAAGAAAATTTTATTATCCCCTATTTATAACGATCAGATTTATTTAAAATTCCATCAATCAAAAAATTTAGAACAAGCAATACTAATATATTTGTTTACATATAAAAATCAATAACTTAACAAATAAAAATAGTGAACTTTTTTAAAACTTGATATGTGTATTTATCTCAATTTGGCAGCTTATCAAACAATCTCCCCAATATTTCTTATTCTACATAGATACGTATGCTCATTTTCCTTTATTACTAGCAGAAATTTTGACTTGAAAAAATTTCATTATTAAAAAAGAATAAATTGTCCACCAAATTTTATTAAAAATTTGCAAATATGAAAATTCTTTTAAAAATATCAAAAACTATTTTCATTTAAAAATTCTTTTAAGTTTACTCCTTCCAATATTATTAAAATATATTTCGGTAAAATTATAAGAAATATTTGAAAATGCTTTTTTATCATTAGAAAGGTGCCTGTAATATTTGATATAATTATATGCAAGATTTAGAATTTTCATAATTTTTAACCGAAATTGAATATTAAAATGTTAATAAGTCAATACAAACTTCTTTTAAATATGATTTCACGACATTTCTCACTTATTGAATCGTTGATTTCAAATTAAAATGAAATAAATAGAGTATTAAACTTCTTACTTTTAAAAATGTCTTGCCAATCATATTCAGATTCTGAATCATACTTCCCAAATCTGTAATCGTCCCAAGCTCTTGGTCTATCCATTTCGCGAGATCTCATTTCAGTAAGAACATAGAACAAGGATCAAAATTACTTTTTCTTTTATCAAAATCCATTCGTGCAGTTTTTCTTTTAGAACAGAAACGCATATTCTAGTTAATGATCAATACTGAAAATATTCTGTCGAACAATTCATAGTAATTAACTTTTCTATGAAAACAATCATTAAGAAAATCCTTTTGCTTTATTATAATAAAAGTTTCTCATAGAATCTTACATAGAGATATCAATATATTAGTATTTTTTTCTCAGAATTACTCTTAGACTTTTATGACGTCCCTTTTATTGAATTCAAGTGTCACCATAAGAGTTGCATAGCAGCCAAAAGTTTTAACAAACTTTCTAAGATCAAGAACCGTAAATCTTTTAACACCACCAGCGAAACAGATAACGGATGTACGATATTGATTCCATTCGAAGGTGTCAATATTCATTTCACGAATACGGTAGAATCACGAATCCCTGGAAGTTGTTTAAGTGTCCGGACAATGAAATTGGAATTTCTTATAGAGCATGACCCAGTTGATTAAAAGCAGATCGCTTCGAACACGCGAATTCGTTATTTTCATTGTTACTTTTCCTTTCGATCAATAGTTTAACTGTTATGCGAGAGTTTTTTTCCCCGTTTGTTTATCCGTTTTCCTTCTCCCTAATGGTGGGAGTTAACTGTAACTTCGATTCGATGTTAGCTGTTTAGTTGTCTTTTAATGATGGCGATTGGATTGTTTATTCCCCGGAGAAGAATACTAAATGTTTAAAAACCCTCTTTGCGAATAACGATCAGCGCGTGATTCACCAGAATAAAGCAGCTGTATCATGTTTTTTTTATTTAGATTACTTCCGCTCTTTGATTTTCTGATTGGTTCTTTTATTTCTAAATAAAACAATATTTCAAATATATCTAAAAATGATCATCTGCCGTAATAAAATAAATCTCATCGACAGCTGTTGATATTAAAAATAGGAGTTTTATAAGATTTTTTTTTCTTTCGACTTATAGTAAATGAATTTATTAATGTATACGATAATCATGAGTTAATTATTATAAGAATTTTTTTTCTGGATTATAGGGAAATAATTTATTAATTTTATACGATCATTATAAGTTGATAAAACAATTATTTATGGATGAGGAACCTTCCATTTTCTAATTATGCTAGTTATATCATTAGAAATTCTGAAATTATCTTACAAACACTAAAAAAATTGGAAATGAGTGCTTTTAATCATTTTAATTTTCAGAAATTTCAAAAAAAAGTTTAATAAAAAAAAGATGTCCAACTCTCCAATATTAAATCATAAATGAAAAAGGAGACATGAACAGACAGTTAACTAAGAATTCAATACATTGATAATTCCATTAACTTCGAAAATGGGATTAAAATTTTAAGGATAAAAATAATACGTTTAATTTCAGAAATTATTAATGAAATTCTAAAATTATATATTCATAAACAATATTTTCCTTTTTAATGAAGAAAAATATAAACAAAGCATAGCTATGTAACCGTATAAAAACAAATCAAGTAAAGCTTGAAAAAAGGATTAAAATTCTTTTGACAGATATGGCTATGACAATAGTTTTAATATTAGGGAATTTATTTTATTATAATATTTAAAAAAGAAATTAGATGATTTTTACAAGATAATTTTTCTTTCATTTTGAAATCAAATGTTTTCAAAATAATATTTAAAGTAATATTATATTAGTCATAGAGTTGAAAAAGTTTATATATCAACTCTGTGGCATTCGTTGATTCGTATGCTTTCTTTTCTTCTAATATTTATTATCTCGACTTAATACTGAAAAGTCTTTTTAAATATTAAATAAAAAGATGAAAATATCATTAAATGAAATTAACTTACACAATAATGAATTTTAATAAAATTACCATGGTGCAGTTTAGCTGAATTTTAGAAATTTAATGCGCAATTAGTGGACACATCTTGATCATGTGCAACAGGGTTTTTTCCGTGTAATTATGCAATAGAATTCCAGAAACTATTAGCTATTTGTTATACCATTGTAATGTCAAACATAAAGAAGTGAGTTTTTTGGCATTATAATACTGAATAGTTTCAATAAATCTTATAAATCAAGACATTTACTTGGTCTTTAGAAGTCATTTCTCAAAGAATATGTCTTTCAAATATATTTCATATTCGAACCATATATTCTAAAAAGGAAAAAAAATAAATATATTGAGTCAAACTATAACTTACGATTTCAAAACCCAAATTCTCAGTCAACCATTCAACAACATATCATATAAATCAGTTTTTTTAACCTATGGCCATTCTTGAAGAAAAGTTCAACGAATATTTTTGTTCCTTTTGTTCTTAATGATTGAATTAAAAATAGCTGAAAGCATTTATTTCGAACGTTTATGTATGCTTTAGAATAATTTTTACATCACATTGCTTTCTAAAATATAGTACTCAGAAGTTCTGAGTCTTGATCAGAATTTTAAGACTTTTATTGGAATTGCATTTAAGAGAAACAATAGATTTCCGAAAGAGGAAGTAATGTCAGAATCCAAATGTTAAAAATCTAGATCTTTCTTTGATATACAGCTTAATTCTTCTGGTTGAGAAAACACAATGGGGTATTTATTCTGGATATTAAATGAGATGAATTTGATGATATGTTTCTTGATCGATTCTCCTTTCGGAAAACGTCAGAAGTTTTAAATTCTTTTAATAAAAGTTTCTCGAAGTAGTATTTACTTTTAGGGACAGTCCTTTCATCCTTTTAAAATACAAAAATAGAATTTAAAAATGATTATTAATCCGAGATCCGTTAAAATTGTATCAGTATCAAAAACATTGAATCCAAAAGGCTTAAACTGAAAATTAATGTTTTTTATAAAATTAAAAAAAATCTAGTTACATTCCATTCAGAAGCAATCTTCTTCCTATGAAAAAATGCACTTTAAAACATAACCTTAATTTAACGAAAAGAATTTGGCTAATATAGGGAAAAAACTGACATTTTTTTTGTGTGTGTGGATTACTATTTTTTAATAACAGAACTACCAAATCAAGTGTAAGTATTTCATTATTTTTGCTACATTCAATCAGGTTATTGAATATAAGACTCAATAACAGATTAAAAATAATCGTCAATTATATATTAAACCAGCTTTTATTTTATTTGAAAAGCTAATGGCTTTCCACAAAATCTCGTATCAAACTGAAACAGTGAGTTGAATTGTTTATTAGTTATACTCGGAATAGTCAAAATGCCTTTCATTTTAATGTTAAAATTAAAAAATCAGTTTCGATTTATTACATACAATTTTATTTTATTTTCTCTACTGTTCTTGATACAAATCATGTTTTATGTAGAAGCAAAAATTTTCAGACAAAAATAAAACAAATTTCGGAGTTCAGTCCAAAGCTACTACTTCTTTCCTAATTAGATGAGGAAATATGGCGAACATTAAATCAGACCATTTAATACTGTTAAAATACAAAAATTTAAGCCATTGCTTATGAATGTGAAATTTTGTTTTAATGTAAATTAAAAGACACTTTGATAAATATTGATTTAAATTGTTGTGCTTATAGTACGTATAATCATATTTTGTAAATCGTAGTATCGTAATATCATTGCTTTTTCGTCTAAAATTCCTGAGATTTTTTAAAATTAATTACAATGTATTCTGAATGACAATATATTGTTTTAATATTTTAAAAGCTTTTTAGAAAAGAATCATTCATCTAGCACAAATTCAGCAAACGTTAAAAATACATGAAAGTCTCTCTTCCGGAATGTCACATTTGGAGCGAGCAGAAACAAAACACAGAACTAGAACAGTATTTTTTCAGAATAAAATAAAACCTATGGAATATTATAACAAAAAATATAAATTTTCAAATCTTGAAACATCTTTTTATTAAAACTGAAATGTTAGCAGTCTGTTCTAATAATTATGTACAATCTATTTTTATAAATTAGAAATCTACACTTCTTTAAACCTTTCTAAAGAGGAAATAATTTAAATACCATATATGTTATTCTCGATTCCATTTTAGTTAATATAATGTAAAAATCATCGATTTGTAAATGGCTTCGATATTTTGAACATGAAAATTCTGATTATTCAAAAGAGAATAATAAATAGAAAGCCAAACATGGCCGTTTTTTATTCAAATAAATTGTTTTCCAATACTTTCATTTCGTAAGCAAATTTTGCGACGATTATAGTTCCAAATTACCATCCGAATGGTTTGTTTACTTCCATGGAAGCACGAAACGACATAAATTATCATAAAGGATTATTGCAATAGTGAAAAGAGTCCTCTATCAAGTTTGCGAAAGATTATTTAAATTGTTGTTGTTTATTGGAGCATCTGTGAATTATTTAGAATGTTTTGCCATTGGATTTACATATTTACTGTGTATTAGTTTAAATAGTTAAATAGATAGCATCAAAAAAAGTATATTTATGAATTGAGGTTAGTTGGATTTTTTTAAACTTTCTTGTATAAGAAATTCACAAAGAAAAATTACTGTAATTGTCAAAATAATCATTACTAAAGAATTTGACATACTCCAATTTTGGATGACACCGAAAAGAAAAATTTTCAGAATTGCATATGTCTGTCTATGAATACGATAGCTCAAAAATGCTTTAAGACAAACAGATTAAATTTGGTATGGTATTTGTATACATCAAATTTGTTGAAAAAATTAAATTTTAAGAGAATATAAAAATTTTAAAGGAACTCACCGGTAAAAATTGGATTTGACAATCTGATAACAAATAAACATGATAGCTTCAAAGCATGAAGAACTAAATGGATAATAGTTGTACAGTTTCAATGAAGTTCTTTATATCCCAAGTGTAGAGACACACCGTACGATACACCGACCTAGCTAGAGACCATGCAGAAATTTGGTGGGGGGGGGCGCTGAAGAGCGACCCCATCAAGCACGAAGGAACAAACTACACTTGATGACATTGGATCCTCACAAACTATAAAGAACCCTCAATAGAACGCGCATATTGGTATAGAAAAAGAAAAAATGTTTGATTTTAGCATCTTTTTAACATATATTAAGTCACGAAATATTAAAATTGCATAAAATACATCAAATGAGGTTTAACTTTTTAAAAAGAACTAAAGGCAAAAGCTTTGACAAAAAGTCTCTTATAGAAGATATAAAAACTGGAATTTTTATGAGTTTTTAGATTTCAAAAGACCTCCATTTTCTTGGCCATCTGAGTCTGTTTTCGTCATTGTGCACACGCTTTGATCACGTGATTTATAGATACTTCTTCGATGCCACTCAGACAAAAAGAACTTCGATCAACGAACAATTTTGATACACAGGAAATACACATTGGCCAGTGGTTAAGATAAAAATCTTCCTTAATTCGGTTTCTAAAAAATTTTTAAAATGTTGAAAGGTTGTTCAGAGCTTGATGGAATTGCCGCATCTCTCTTGTCAGTTCTTAATTATTAGTTTTTTAGTTTTCCTTTCTGAATTGGATTTTGGACTCACGGGAAACATATTTCTTGAGTCTCTAAGCTTAAATCTTCCTTTATCATATTTGAACCAAATTCGTCATTTTTCGATCGGTTTATCAAAAAATATTGAAAGGAGATAATTCTAAAATGCAACAATTTAGATAAATGAAGTTTTGTTGTTTTCATGGTATTAAAATCGCATTTCTAAACTCAAATGTTCATTAAAAAAATTCTCAGCACTCAAGGTGCCCAAAATCTGCAATTCTCTTACTGATGTAAGGAGGATACTTGTCATAGAGCTGGTATATAAATAGAGGGTGCCAGTCGTATCTTTCTTTTCTCAATACTTGTACGCATCATAATACACGTGTTGTGTGAGGAATCTGAGAATAAAAATACAATTTTTGGCGACGTATCCCAAATCTCGGCAAACTCAAAATATGCCGCGCAATCTTTTGCTTTCCCGCCATTGTCATTTCCGGTGGATTTTCATTTCCTGGAAAGTTTATTTTTTTTCTTTTCTTGTTTAGAAATTATTATAATAAGCAAAAACAAGTAAACTGATTTCGAAGATAATCTTTCGTTTTCAAAACATAAATATCTTAATTTGGTGACTTAAATCATGTTAAATTATTTGTTTGCTTTTTTTACATTAATTAAAAGCATTTATTTTTCTTGTTTAAATAAATATCTTATTTCTTTTATTTACCTAAAAACATCTTTGTATTTTACATTACATGTTCAAATACTTTCTGTCATTATCTCAAACAGATTTATAAAAACAAGTTATAAAAGTGACATAAGTCTTTTCCCATTTCATAATACTGTGCTTATGCATATATCAATTACTATTATTAGAGAGAAATAAATTATAAAATCTTAAATTATATATTATAGACATCTTTTACAATTTTATTTATTATTGCAAGTATTTTTTAAAGTTAAAACCGGTCGGAAACCTTTTCTAATATCAATTATCTGTTGATTCTTTGTATAAAAAGAAATACCCGAAAACACTTTTATTGTGTTCCAATAAAAAGATTAAAAGAATTGCTCAGAGATTACTTAATTACTTTCGAAAGTGAGAAAATCCTTAATTATCATAATTCTACATAACTATTATTCTGTAGATTGTTCATTTTAGTAATTTTAGTGAATGGAGGTAAACAAATTTTTTTAAAAAGGAATTTAACAAAGCTTTTGTTAATCCACTTCAGTCAAAGCTAATTTGTTATTATTTATTATTTGTATGGTGATGAAAATCTAATTTTAGGTCGTTGATTTTAATAAAAATAAAAATTACCTTAATTTTAATTAATAAAAATTAACCTTAGTTAACAATTGTAAATATATTCTTGTATATTAGTTTTATAAGCATCTGGATGTGTATCATATTTAAATAAATTTCTTTGAAGATAAAATTCACAATTCTTGTCCAATCGATCTTTATTGAAATCAACTTCTGATGAAAGCAATTAAACAATTCTATTCATTACTCCAGTTTCTTTACAGAATAAAAATTACAAAAAAATTAGTTTTTTTACATGGATGAGCAACAAAATGTATATCAGATAACAAGATATTGACTCTTATTTTGTTAGGGTTTACATGAATTGGAAAAGCTATATAATTCTAAATTATGATTTTAACATTAGACAAAAACATGTATTATCAAATTAAAGTTCAAGAATGTTAAGTTTTTAAAAAAATACAGAGTATTTGGTGTGACTATCAACACATTTTCAGTGGCTAAATAAAGCTTATGATTCAGTTAAGAACATCTTTCTTATAATAAAAGGAACCACAAATTATCACACCAAATAATTGTTAAATGAAACATAAAGAAAATAATATTTTATTTTAAATTACAATTTCTCGATATAATTCAAATATTTTCATTTAAACTTGGAGCATTAATTAGAACAACAACTAAGAGCTGCCCTGAAAAAAGAAATAGATTTCAACTATCCCGGCCTAACAGTTACAATTACTATAAATAATTGATCCAAAATTATATTAGCATTGAATTTTCAACGCCAATTGATGATTCAAAGCCAATTGTAACACCGCAAAAAGCTATAATTTCCCACGCCAGTTGGAAACACCAATACAAATTAGAAAATTCTAATTTCCTTTATTCTGTATTATTTTAATTCAAAAGTACTTCAAAATGAATCAGAAAATTTGCTTAATTAACCATGTTTAATTTTAAATACATCAAACATTATGAAAATAAACAGAATCGTTTGAAATAATCGGCCGAAAACATGTTAAGCCTAGCCTCAACACTGTTGGAAAAAAAAACTGAATTCGTTATTTATTTGGCGACAGGGATACGAAGATTTTTGGCGAGAAAGTTAGTTTTTAATTAATTAACCAAATTTATGAATTAATATTTGAAAAAACTGATTTAAAATCAAATATAATCCAAACACGTTTTTAAAACTTTATTTCAACTTGATCGCATGAATAAAAAGTATGTTTATGTAATAATCTATATTAATAAAAATGCAACTCGAAATGCGTTGCTAAGCACAAAACTGGAGAACGGCTTGGCCGATTCGGCTAATTTTTTAAAAATATTTTCGTTAAGACACGAGGATGATTCTTATGGAGAGAAAAAATGAAAAAAACTGCTTGGAAAATAGTTAAAACGACACTTTTCTTACTTTCCCGCCAAAAATCTTCATTTCCTTCCCCCCCACACCAACTGAGTTAGATAGCAGGAAGTAATAAATTATGATTTGTTTAGAAAGAAATACGCCAAGTCAGTTGGTTTTCATTCATAGATAACGGGATGTTTAAAAAAGAAAGAAAATAGTTGCTTTTATTATTAGTCGGTATGAATATTTAATCTATGCCTGCTCAAAATAAAGTCTGGGCAACGAAGAAAAAAATAACAAAGCTAAAAAAGGGTTTATAGAAAGAAAAGTAGTGAAGAAAAAAAGGATAGAAAAGAAAAAAAAGGGTGTGTGTGTGTCACCATTATTTCGTCTGTGCGAGGCATTTTCCAAGTTGTTTTTAAGCTTTTGCATCTCTTGAAAACCAATTGTGTCTTGATTTGTTTAGTGTGTTTACATATATGAAAATTTGAATCTCCTTATTCTATAAAAACAGAATTTTAGACCTTCCCCTCCACCATTTAAGTAAAATATCAATTCCGGGACAATCATTGCTCGGATAGAAAGAGAAAGATGAGTAGTACAGTGAACAGATCATCTGAAGAAAATAATAATAAACAATACTATAAATGAATTATATGATTATCAAAATTTGTTTGGTTTAAAAATATTTTGGGGAAAACCTGTTATGAGACACAGCTACATAAAATATTAGCGAGCACACTTTAGCGAGCATTAATACTGGCGAACTGACTGGTCGCCAAAGGCGGCTAGTCTTTATATAAACTCTTGTATCGGCAAGAAAAAATCACGCCAAGCTTTCAGCCAACCGCTTGCAACACATTCGAGCTCAAAATAAAGCAAGTAGCAAAATATAATGCAGTTCTATCAGTTTAAATGAACCTTAATGATAAGTTAAATAAATTAAATACAATAAGTAAACCAAACTATGAAATATTATCCAGTTATAACAACAAAATCACTGAGTGATCGTGGCTATGAAATTTTAAAATGAATTAAAATGGATATAAATAGAATATGTTTCACTGTGTATACCAGTGAAATGACAGAGAACTGTCCGTAGAAGCTTTTTCTTTGCAACCAATTGCACAGCAATTATTAACCAGGGCTTAAATAAGCTTTAAAATTGAACAGTTAAAAGCAAGAAAAGATCTCCCATTGAAATATAATGGGGAATGGATAATGCGGTTATGGGGAATGGATAATGCGGATAATGCGGCAAATTCTATACACACAGCACGTGTTTCTATCTTGTCCCACGGCTTAGTAGGGTTGCACCCCCTCTATTAGTAAACCAGCTCTATGATACTTGTTCGGTAAATATCACTATCTAAATCTGTTAACAGACATTTAGCGGACGATTCCTTTTCAAACATTTTATAACTGCTACTATTTTTATTTAAATTAAAATATTAATAAAAGGTAAGAGCAAACATTTTTTTCTTTGATATACATATTTTTATTAATATTATTGCGTTTATTTTTTGTATAATAGCTGATGATTGTATAATAACTGTAAACCTTTTGGAAGCTGGCAACGGTTTGCAATTTATGCTGTGAAGTTGATAGAATAAAGAAGCCGATGGAATTCTAAAATATTTGGAGTATTATTTTAGTTTTTAAGAATGTAAGACGCCCTGCAAGCTATAGTTTGAAGCTTAAGAAAACGGGTAGCTTCCTAACAAGCATGCGAAAATACCATTTTTATTTGGAAGTACGCAAAACGTTTCGTACTTCCAAATAAAAGTACGCAAAACACAACTAACCAAGAAACTACAATTTGGCATTAATACGTTTAAATTGAGGAGTAACCGGCATTCTGGCACTGACGTAGCGCGTCTTCCTCGTGTTCTGGGAGTCCCAGTTCAGGCATGGTTATTTTTCTGTGATATATGTGACTGTGTCCCCCCTCCCGCCGTAAAGAAGGGCTGTACAAGCGACTGTGATGAGCGCGTAGCTAAAAGTCGTACTCTTGACCCTAGTTGGTGTTACTTGAAACAAGAGACGCATACCTTCTACTTAAAATCTGCTGATGTATCAGCGGGGCTTGTCCATGGCAAGTGCCATTAGTAACAACAACAAATTGAGGTGTTTTATCAAATTATGGAGTATCCAAAAAGCTTCACAAAACAAGCTACAATGATTATACGTTCTAGAAAGTGGTTGAAAGAAAATTCTTTTTTGGACTTAAGTGGTACAAATATCAAAATGGAAATTGCCATTTTGTTTAGGACACGAAATATTGCCTACCCATAGCTTATGTACAATAATTACTTATTAATTTAAAGCTCGATTTTATATGAGTCTAATCACGACATAACTTTCACATTATGAATTAACTGCGTATATCGCATGTATTTTAAGATAGCGTTAAATATTTCTTGCGATTCTTGTTGCAAAAGACGCAGATGATTTCAAATTAAAAGCACTCTTGTAGCTCATTGGACAAAACACGCGACCATGAATTAATAAAATGAAGATTACTTCTGCTAACTTTTTATTCACGAATATTTGATGCAGAAGCAAATTATTTGTTGGATTCCCTAATAAAGATATTCTTCCTTAATTTATTCTGTAATACAAAAATGGCCTCTTTTTCCGGATTGAAAAATGGTTCTGTTTATTCCAACGCGCATAAGTTAAAAGATAAAAACACACACCTTTGAAAGAAAAATGGGGAGGTGTCGGGTTTTTCATTAAAACACTGTACTATTTCAGGAAATAAAACGACGAAATGGTAAGTTGTAAATTAGTAGTCACACAGCGCAAAAGTGACACAATAATCATGATGTATTAAACTTTCCTTTAAAAAGACTGAATCTTTTTTATTCCTTTTGAATTGGCTTATTTTCGTGCACGAAAAAATAGGAAAATAAATCTCGATTTCCTCACAAACGGTAACCAGTAATTAAAAGCATTGCGTAAGTACTCTTTTAAGAAGAAAAATCGTTTCTTTTTAACTCACCATCATGCACAATTATTATTTCTAAAGTTTACTTATATCAGCATCCTGCTTTAAAGCAATAGTAGGGCTATTTGGTCTAGGATCCTTGACTTTCAACCATGGTTTGATGACAAGCCCGATGACTGGGCTAGCAGATCCCCTCATCAAACTTCTGCAATGCCCCCAAAGAAACGCCGTTTTCTTCTTGCCCACAAACGATATATTTTTTTATGTATTCGTGCCCCGCATCCTCCAGTCTCAAAACTAAGATCCTCCCACCATGTTACTTTGACCCTAGTAATAAAATCATGACTCAAATTCCTTAACAATTCAGAGTAAATAATAGGGCTCTAATAAAATATTAAGTAACCACTAAATAGTTACTATACAGCGAAATATGATCTGTTCAACAATTTCCTGACAATTTGAGAGCCACAGTGGCATGGTGATAAAGTCTCAGCTTCGGAAACGGAGGGTTTCAGGTTCGCCAGCCGATTCTACCGAAGAACCATCGTGTAAGTAGACCTGGTGCACACCAAATCCGGGACCAAATACCCTCCCGTTAGCTTGGCGTGGAAGATCAGAAAGGTGGTATCAAATCAGGTGTTGTCCTCTTCATCTGACCAAGGTTCAAAATTACAAGATCTGTCCCAAACTTGCCTAGTATTGCTTTAAAACATAGTGTTAATATAACTAAACTAAATGCCGGCTTTCTGGCACAGAGGTAGCGCATCTTCCTCGTGTTGTGTGAGTCCCGGTTCGATCATTTTTGTTCTTCTGTGTTCTATCTGTGAGATGTGTGAATGCCCCCCCCTGTAAAAAGGGGCTGTGCAAGCGTGTGGGTGTGTGTTTCATCCGCATATGAGCTAGAAGTCAGACTTCTGCCCTCGGGTGCTCAGGGGTCCATATCCTCAGAAGCTACTGCACCCCTCTTTCCGTGGTAAAAAGTGGACACGACATCATCAACTAAACTAAACTCCCTGGTAATTCGAAATTTTCTTTGGTCCTTTGATTTCCCTATTAATATGTTAATGGAAAATGTGATTAGAATGGCTTTTTGTCCACTCGAAGACAAGATAAAAAAATGTTAATTCTTAAATGCCTTTTGTTATTAAATATACCCAGCTTAATGTCTATTACCTTTGTTTTATAACACGTGGCAAAGTGTAATAATTTAAAAATTTAGAGTTTTATGGATGTAAATCACACTGCTTATTTTGAAGCTTTATTATTTAATTATTTGTTCCAAAGCGCTCTTTCCTGTTTATTTATAAAAAGATGTAAGATTATTTATTAAAATTATTAATTCTTTAATAATTCTAACTATATAAAAATAAACATCGATTATTTAGTTTTTATGTATTATTTATAAAAACATTATACAAAATTAAACTTATATTGCCCCTTTAAGCTCAACTAAATGCTGTATTCTCTGTGCTTCACAAATAACTTTCCTTTATCAGCAGTTTAGGAAAAAGTTAGCAGTTAGGAAATTCCATTAGAATTTTTTTTAAAATTCTTTATAATATAGACAATAATAACTTACAATGCTATTATATTCATTACAAAATGTACATTTCCTGATTTCTTTTTCTCCAAGAAATTGGAAATTTCTTCTTATTAATCACTTAAATAAAAGTTCAAATGCTAAGTAATTAAAAAACTCGTAAATACTTCAAAAGCTTACTTAAAAATTCTAAATGTCAACTGATCAAAAATGAGCTTGCTGGATCAATTCATTTTACATATGATTTTTCTTCTTCTGGCATGGAAAAAAGATTAGTACAAAAGTGATTAAAAAAAGGGAGGGAGGCGCTAATACAAGAGAATGAATAAGAACACAAATAAAGATTGACTACACCAATTAAAGCCACGATTAACTGTGACTTTAAATATCCCCGCAGCTAAATTTATTAAACCGTCGGAGCCGAATTTGACAATCTGGAAGGCCATGGGAGCTCGTGATACCGACTAATAAGAATATCTTCTCAAAAGATCTTTCCTCCAGCTAATGTGATGTGGAAGTTCGGAGATGGGGTGTTAGCACAGGTATCGTCCTTGTCATCTGATCGTGGTTCAAAATTACGAGGTACGTCCCAAAACAGTTCTAGTGTTACTTTAAAACAGTACAAGTAGAGTAAAGTTCTAAAAGATCTCGATCAGGAAAGAATTTAAGGAATTTGTTAATTTGCTTGTTGCTTTAAAAGTTTTTGTTGCTTAAAAACTGCTTTTTGAGTCAGCTTATCCAAAAATATCCTATAAAAACAAAAGATTCCCCCTTATAAGTCAGACTTGAAATTATGGTTTAAGTCTGAGGTTATCTCATCTAATAGACGATGATGTATTTCTTTCTTCTTTGGGGTTCTTGATCGACGAACTTAGCTATATAACTTCAGCCAGCAAGGTTTTCGCTGCTTTTATAACAACATTAATGATATTTCGGGAAATTTATTGAAAACTTATGAATTCACATCACTTTCTTGAGTATTGTTATCATTAAAAGATACTGCGGGCAAGTATATGACAGATATCTAGTAAAACGCCCAGAAGAAGACGGTACTACTGATGTTCAAAGGAGACTCTTTTTTTCTTTCTATTGCAGATAGAAGAAAACAAGACGTTTGACGATGATTTCTGATGCGATATTAAGATTGTTTGATCTAAAGGCCAACAACAATCAGTTATTATTTTTACTTGAAATTAATCATTTTGTTGGTGTTATACTCTCACCATTCAAAATCCGTTATTCGATTGAAATTAGAAAAGATCGAATCTGTCTTCTTCGTCACTGTAAAATATCTCACTTCAACCCACAAACTTTCTTCTTTACTGCACAGGAAAATTAAAATAATACGCTGCATTACTGTACCCAGGTAATTAGCTTTACTTATCTTTAGTATCTAATAGAAACCAAGACAACAGTCTCAAAACATAAGAAACGAAGAAAACATTGTGAGTAGCTTATTACAACATGGTGTTGCCAAATTTCAAGTAAAATTCTTTAATTTGATTATTGAAATCCAAAAGTAAATTTTTCATTATAAATTGATGCTTCGCTAGTTTAAATATTTATTAGCAGCTGTTTTTGTACATCTAGAAACATACACTTATAAGATTTTACCTATTGTTGTTATTTCTAGGATTTTTGAGGAGGTATATATTCGTCTGCATTTTTCTTTTGTATATGGAAAAATATTCAACTCATAACAAAATAAATTAAACAGTTTGTCACTATTGTACATGTAAAGATTGGTATTATTTTATTATTGATTTTACTAAACATACTTATTTATATAAAAGAATACTGACAAATATAGCTACTTTCCGATAAAGTTGCTTAGCAACATTAGAAGAAATTTCGGAAAAAAAGAAACCTGTTCTTAAAGAAAGAGTCAATGGTCAATATAAGTAAAGGTTCTTATTTGTATGCCACTTATCTATAACGAACACATTTTCACAAAAGTATATAGAAAAAGAGTATTAAAGTTTTTATAAAAGGAAATAGATGTGAACTATTGATTTCATACAGAAAGTGATAAATATTTAAATTCTTTTAGAACAGTACGAATCAACATCTCCTTAAAGTACAGGGTGGCTATAATTAAAGTTCCAATTTAAAATGGTCATAAAAGACAAACTATTAGATCAAATATTATCAAATTTGGTAGTAGTTTAAAGAAAGTCTTGAGAATTTCTTTCCGACATAAAGAAAAATTTAGAATTTACTATCAAGAGAGAAATGGCGCTGTGTGCAATATTATTAAGCAAAATAGGACTTGAAAATATTTTTAAACGTTTCTGAAACATGTTACAAAGCATGCTCAATGCGGTGTCCACCATTTTTTTCTGAAAGCAAGTTAAATCTCATTACCGCAGTTTCAACAGAAGTTCTTAGTATATCAGGAGGAATATTAAACACACGTCGCCGCACAATTCCTTTCATTTCAGCCAATTTGTTGAGATTATCAATATAAACATTGCTTTCTAGATAACACACGTTAAATTTAATTTATAACACGTTTCAGAAAACGATTAAACACATTCGAAACAAATGTATTCATGTCCTTTGCTTAACAGTATTGCATACAGAGTCATTTCCCCCCTAATAGTGATATTTTTTTAAAAATTTATTGGCAGAAAAATAATTTCCATTATCTCCTATAAACTATTACCAAGTTTGATAACATTTGGTTCAGTTTTCTTCTTAGAACCATTTCAAAGTGGATCTTTAATTATAACCACTCTGTACCGTAGGAAGTGTTGTACGAATATACTTGAACTATAATTCTTTTTTATTCGAATGATGCTGACATAAATGCAATCATATATTTAGGCTATTACAATTTTAAATTTTTTTAATTATTCTAATAAATTAAATATCAAATATTTTTTTTATTTTTAATCAATCCTCAGACATTTCGAATTTATAATAAATTGCTCTTGATTGGAATTCAAATGAAGTTAGTACCAAACGATTTTTTGCCTCAGTTTTTAAAAATTCTAAGCTTAAATAAATTCTGAATTTATTCTTTATGCATAAGAACTCTGCATTCTTTAATAAAATTACTTTTAGATAAATTTGGTATATTTAAATTAATCTATATTATTTAAATTATCGCATATTATTTAAATGGCTAAATTATTTACCGTTATTATGTTGCCTCAAATCTGATTAAACATTTAGAAGTGCAGTTATATTTAATAACAACATTTTTCATTTTAATTTTCTCAATTTTTTTATAGATACAATGTTAAAATGTGGTAAAATTTGCATCTGTTTTGACTCTTCTCGAACCAAAACAACAAAATCTCACAAATAACTTAAAATTTTAAAAATGTTTTAAAAATCATTTCGAGAGTAAGGTTTTTTTCTGTTTTGTTAATTAAATATACCCGTGCATAGCGTCTTCAAGCAAATAAATTTTAATACCTTTTATTTATTCGATTATTCATTGTGTCAATTAAAAATCAACAAAAACTTCTTTATTTTAAACTATTTAGACGGATTTTGAAATTTTATTTCGCAATTGCTATATTTAGAATGCAACAGTTAGTTTGTTTATTAAAATTACATCCTTATTTACTTTAAATATTTTAAAACTATTATAATGATTTTAATTATAATTATTATCAATTTATTTGTTACAATTATTTACTGTTCATTTATAAACTATTTATATTATTCATTAAAACTGTTCAATATTTTTAAAAAAATAAATCTTTATTACCATTTTAGTTTAAATTTTGCAGTTTACCTTTATCTGCTTTTTTTATATATAATTTAATTTCACTTTTACCTTAATTTATTATTTAATTAATTTTACCTTAATTTTACTTTTTTGTTCAAATCAACTTTTTATCTCTTGAAGTCAACTTCGAATTAGCCAAGTTTAACTTTATGGAAGATTTTCAGATATTATGAATTCATTCCATTAGTAACGCAGCATGATACATAGCTAATTTCAAATCAAATTTTAACTAATGACCGCACCTAAAATATAATAAATTCTCATTGAATTATCCACCACGAACTTAGAATTAGTGCGTCCCTGGGACAGTTAAATTTGTAATGCCGCCAATGATAATATTTAATTTCACCTGTATTAATAATAAAAATAAATGCATGCATATGAAACCGGAAAAAAAAGAATGTATATCTAGAACTTTTTTTAAAAAACATTTTGCGAGAAGATTATTAAATAAAACTGATTTTATATCATTTTTAAATTCAATATACTATTTTTGTTTCGATTCTTATTTAGTTATCATTGAAGTTTTTCAGAAAATTGAAAAAAATATTAGGAACAAAAAATTAGGAACATTTCAGTTATTTTCGATTGTGAATTTGGTAGTTGCAATAAAATATAAACCGCTTTAGTTGTTTCGTCCAATATTTAATCACGTGATTGTTTTCCATTATTGAAGGATAAAAAAGAAAAATTCTAATATTTTATTTAAAAAATTATCGATTTTCGCAAGAATTCAACTCGCATTCTTCGCCTTCACGTGAAAAATACTGAAATCCCTGCATTTTACCACTTTAGCTACTGCCTGTTGGTTTCAATTCTCTTTACAAACTGCTAAAACTCTATTTAAAGTATTTAAAATCAATTAAATTCAATGAATGAATTAATATTTGAAAAACTGTATTAACATCGAGTGTCATTCACTACAAATTTTAAAAAATATATTTGAACTTGAGTGGATGAATAAAAAGTATTTTATAAACGATTGAAAATTTTAACAAGATATATCAATATATATATATATATATATATATATATATATATATATATATATATAGGAAGAATGTGAACTAACAATAGGAATTGAAATATAGATTTTGGCAGAATTTAAAGCACGTCACACTTATGAGCTAATAAGCTAATAATGAAACACATACTTGTATCTGTATCGAAAGGTAAACTTTTAATAACACGTCCTCTTAAGTACCCACTTATAGTAAGTTCAAAAGTTGCCGAGTTCTCGTGAGTAAAAAGTAAACATTCACATGCACTTTCCAAAAGATTTCCTTAAAAATATATCAAACTGGCGGACGCTGCGCAGATGATTTTTTCCCCCTTCAGACGATTTTTTTTTTATATTTTATATATTCTATCTTGTTCTATTAGATGAACAACCGGATTTTCTTAAACAACGATAGTCCAGTAAGGCTCTCCATGTCTCATCTCTGATGCAATTCTTTTTTTTTTCTTCTTTTTTTTCTGTTGAACAAGATATTTTGCTGTATCACGAGAATTGATGCAGAGCTACGCATAAATCAGTCTAGACATTTGGAATTAGTATCACGCTACCCTGTGGTCGTCACCTTGAATTCGAAATGCCGCTTCACAGGTGTGCGCTTTATACTAAATTTATGTGATTATGGATTTAAAAAACACATTTTCCACAAATAGTTAGAAAGGTGAATTTTCCAATGTGAATTTTTTTTTTCATATATATAAAATTTCCACAGAAAAAGTATTGTATTTGACAAAATATTGTTACCTTTTTAGCGTAGCGGGTTCGGATTGAATGGACTTTATAT
>JAOUZG010027140.1:1682034-1741805 GCA_026289955.1 Argiope argentata | reverse complement strand
ACGTCGCCATCTTGGCGAGATTTCATGCCGCTCACTCGCTTGTAACAATATTATTAATGCATGAGATTTTGACAAATCTCAATTTTTCAGACACCCCAACACCGTAAGACACATTTTTGGAATATTTTTTGCTTTATCTAAACACAATAGCTCAAAGACACTTTGAATTTGAACTATGAAATTTGGTATGCAATTTCAACATAAAATATGCAGATTTCTTTCAAATTTACAATCATATCTTTTAAGTTTTTGGATTGGAAGGAAAGGTAAAACTGAGCATTCTATTTCAAAAAATAATAAAATTAAATTTTCAATATGTTTTTAAAATGTATTAATTTATCAATTGAAATTAAATTTAGATTAAAGACTGCTAAAATATTTTTGAATAAAATATAAAATCAATTTAAAATTTTAATTTCGTCTACTACAGCCTTAAAATTAAATAAAATTATTTCGGTATACAGTTTTTAAATTAGTACTCTAAATTTGTTAAGTAAATAAAAATAAATTTTAATTTCCAACCGAAAAAAAACATCTTAAATTGAAAATAGAGCAACCAATAAAATAGCTATTTATAAATAACTATATCTTCTATTATTAAATTTGAATAAACAAGTATGTTTCTTGACTTTCAAAGCACGTCTTTTCAGCTCCTCGAGTGAGGCTTCTCTATCTTTAAGTAATTTATTTAAAGATGTTGTCTACCATCCTTCTGTTTTCTATATATTATTTTACTGTTTCGCGAAAATTTAAGTACAGAAATGATATAAACTGTGTGCTCAAACAGAAAAAAAAATGGTTTTGAAATGAACTAAATACTAGCGTGATTATAATTTAAATACCGATATAAGATAAAAATTAAGCAGTCGTAAATAACCCGAATTTCGTGACTTGTTTCAAAATATACAGAAACAAACAATTTTAACAGGACATAAAAATAATAAATATAATTTTTTAAAGATAGTTACTAGCTTGATATGGCATCGTTTATGCGTTTCTCATTTAAACGCCGCTTCATTAGAGTTCAGATTCCATCTTAGTCATAGCTGTTAAAGCTGCCTAATAATCGTTTTATTTCCCTTTCTGCATTAAAAAAAAAGAAACAATATCTCACCGGAAATACATTCAACAATAATCATGGAAAACAAATCATATTTTGAACTTTTTTTCTTTTTCAAAAAAATACATCCGGTCACATGACTTGCTCAACTGTCGACATGATTCATGCTTATTAGCACCTGCATAAATAAAATAAAAGTGATAAACTTTACAGTACATCGTTTTCAACAATAGTAATGATGATGTACTTTGTTAAAACGACGATAAAAGACAAAATTTCAGTTCTGCATCGTTTTTAGTATTGAAGAAAATTAGAATATACTGATAACTAATTCACTTCCAAGAAATTTGGGGACTGTGAGACAGATATCACGATTTGGGAACCATTCACGGATGACGAATTAATGGAGGACATATTGTCTTGTTTATTTCTTTTATTTAAGAGGTTATGAAATAAAACATGATATTTTTCACCTTCCATTAAAGATGTGTCTCCAACTTAAAAAAAAAATGGACAGATTCAGTAAAAAATTGAAATCTGCTATCTCAAATTTCATGTTATCATGTGAGACTATTATCATTTTAAGGCATTATTTGTCTTAATTAAGGTAAGTCCTCAGCCAATTTAAACAGGTTTGAAATAATCATACGATTATCAGAATACGCATGCGTCGATATATCGAGAGTCAGAAGCACAGTGGACATTCGCGCCATTTTTTTGTTGGTGATAAGTCTTCAAATGTGACAACCATCTTTAATATTTTCTAATTACCCTAAAAATGAAAAATTGACGCCTCAAAAGCGATAAATTGCCAATTTGTTGCCTATGAATTTTGTGGCTTCAAAAACCTCAAACCAAAACCTCAGGTTCTAACAAGATTAAAAAAATTGTTTTGCTTGTCAAAACACTGGTTAAAAATATTCATTGAACATGGTTAAATTAATAATGCTTTAATTAATTTCATACAAAATTAGCACATATAACGATAATTATAGATTTAAGGCCACTTCAAGTGCACAAGCTACATAAGATAATAAATATATTACTAAACAAAATTCAGAAGTATGATTTTTCTCGCTTTTAAGATGAAAATGATTTTTAAAATTCATTTTAATAACAAATAAAACTATCCGAAAAAAATGTTTCATTTTTATTAAAAAATATATTTAGATCCGTAATATTAAATCGTATTAATCAAATTTTCTCATCAAAATTTTGATGGCTCGTCCCTTCATATACTAATTGTTTTACATCATTCTCTTAAAAAGACTATAAATTGTATTTTACAAAATATTAAAAAGTATTCTAGATTTTTTTCCAGAATTTTTAAAATTTTTTTAATCTTTAATATATCCTATAATTCACGGTTACAAATGCTATTAAATAATGCTATTAATATATTCTAATATTGTTTAAATATTAATATTCCCAACTAGATAGCGCCACCCGCATGAAATGAAAATAAAATAAAGTAAAACTTTTAACTTATGATTAGGCTCTGAAAATATTAAAACACAGTATTACCGTCGAGAATACACATTAAAAAATTTAATAAGATGGGAACAACGTATTCCATTAATTGGGATCGATTATTGCACAATTTGTAATTTTCTTACATTTAAAATTATTTTATAGGTGAAACATGTAAAAGCATGTCTATAATTTATGGGATTGTATATTCATGTTCGGGAGGGTTCGTATAACATCGTCGTTTTTCTGAATTAATGGATTAATTAATTTTAACATTAACAATGCCATGCATAATTTCCCTGGTGTGTTCCCAACTACCCCAAAGATTATGATTTGATTGAAAACTTTTTTTTCTGACTACTTTAACCAACTGGTATAATTTTTCTGCAATAATAAGAAAATCTCACTTATTAGTCAGAATTTATTACCTTAAAGTACTGATTCGTTATTGTTTTTTCCAAAAAAATAATAATTCGTTTTCATAGAATATGACATTACTCTCATAACAATTTACTCTCGTAACAATTTACCTTAATTTGGAATAATTAAGGTAAATTATAACAATACCAATTATAACAATAGCTCTCGTAACAATTTACCTTAATTCGGAATAATCAAGGTAAATTATAACAATACCAGTTATAACAACAACTCTCATAACAATTTACTCTCGTATCAATTTACCTTAATTTGAAATAATTAAGGTAAATTATAACAATACCAGTTATAGCAATAACTCTCATAACAATTTACCTTAATTTGGAATAGTTCATAATACTTCGTTTTCCTTGACGAAAGTGTAACTTTATATAAACTTAAATGACTGAATTTTGTGAGACACGAGGAGGAATTTTATTAGATTAAGAGGTACTTTAAAGGGTAAGGACTTATGATTCAGTTTAGTAACAGAAAGAAAAGGTTCCTTTTCAAGTAAGACGATCAGTTCTAATCCTGATTCAAGTCCCTTTTCTCACACATTTTTTTTAATGTATCATTCCGCGATTGGATCTGGTAGAATAATTTTAAACTTATTCTCAGAAATCACAAATCTTATGAACTACCAAAACAAGTTTTGATTTTTCCAAATGAGAGCTCTTCCAGTTTGTGACATTCAACTTCATCAATGCGAATAGAGAATTGGTGGAGATGGGCAATGCGTAAACATACGAAGAAAGGATTTTCATCCTGGTGTAGCGGTTGCATTAATCTATTTTCGCGTTTGTCTGCCTGAATAGGTATGCATCCCATAGTGCATTGGCATTGTTAATATAATGAGATGCTGTTCTGTAAGGTGTGCGAGCGTTAATTTCTGTGTTTGTGTTTATTTTATCCGAAATGTGATCATTAAAGGAATGTTCCCCAAAACATACGCCCTTTTGCTTCCACTGCACGAATTATAACGATCTCCATTCCACTTCACTTGTATTTTCCACGAAGTCGATCGAAATAGATCTAATCGGATATTTGTTGAAAAATCCTCTATGGGAGATTAGAGGTAAAATATTTCACATCTCCCCAATCTTCATTCCTCATTGAAAAAAAAGTCAAAATCCTGATCTTCATATTCCTAATTCAACATCACTTTTTTAAATATGCGATGGCAGTTTTTTTTCCTTCTATATTTGATGTCAAATCGTTGTTAATAATTAACTGTTATTTATGAAAGATAATATGTGTGCAGATTATATGCTACACTTTTTAACATACCATTTATTAATTTAACAAAAAAAATTCCTATTTTTGGTTGGTCGGAATTCCACTGCATTTTTAAATTTCATATTACTTCTTATTAGATGATAAATTATTTCAACTACATAAAAAATGTAAGTTTTATATTAAATGTTATAAAAGCAATTTTCTAACTATTCCAGGATAAAAACTGCCAGGGATAATTGAGAATACTGTCCAAAATTACAGGAGAAAGTGCAAATTTTTTTTTTAATCTTAACTGTAGTGGTTATATCTTACGGATATAATATATATATCTACACATTTGCAACTTTGCAAATAATCGCAAAAGAAAAGGAACAAAGAGACTTGAAAGAAAGGTTTCGATATCACTATTTTAACACAGTTACAACTAAAGTAAACAAATAACTTTGAAAAAGTATGATTTTTGTCCACTTTCAAAGTGCAGGTGCCAGACAGTATATAAAAATTGGTTTAAAAAGTAACATTATATATTAACATGAAACAAGTCAAATTAAATAAAAGTGTTTAATAAAAACTTAGCCTTTTTTAAGTATACTAAAAAATAGATATTATTTTCATAAAAAATCTGAGAATGAAAAATATGTAAGTGAAACTTTGGCTAACCACATTTAAAAAATATTTTTATTCTTAAAGAATATTTAAGGATTTTCTTTCATCTCATAAAAATATTCCGATCAAATGCATTTAATAAAAATATTCTATTTTAATGCGCTTATAAAATGTGATCCTAAAAATCTTTTTACTTTTATTGATTTCTAACTTTTATATCTAAATATATAATTCATTAATGTAAATACAATGGATTCTGAATTTTAATATCAATTTACCATGCGCACTTTATATTATATCTATTAATTAAAATGATGTTTATTCTTTTATCATAATCATTGTCATCAATTTCACTACCGCTTGCAATCTCCAAATAATTTTTCTTCCTGTTTTAGTTGAATTATTATTCAATAAAATTCGCTTCTTCGTTTATTTTTAGAGCATTGTTACTTCAGTTCTTTTCTTTTGTCCTGAAATGTATATAACTTAGATTTGCCTTCTTATGTAAGGTAGGGTTTTTTTTCTTTCTGTTGCACTTTAAGTAAGGATTCGTCAATCCTAACCACCTACATAACCTAATCAATCCTAACCACGGCGATATACATTTTCTTCCAAAAGAGAAGCAAATTTTCAATAGAAATTATGTTTTCGTTTCACCATTGACAAAGCAAATATCAAGACACAGCTTGGCATATTTTAAAGCCCCATTACAGAAACTAAGTTCGCAGTCTACTAATGACACTGCTTTTCTGCCCCTTAAACCACTTAAGAATGCGTCTATTACAGTTTCAGGCGGTTTCTTTTTCATTCTTTAAAGCTGGGTTCTTCATGTTGAAAGACCACCCACATAAGTTGCGGTCTTTGTTTTCCTTTGTTAACATAGGTTGGGTAGAGTAATAGCCAAGATTTATGTAAAAAGGCTCTTATTTCAAAGCTGCTTTAGGATGGAAATGCTACGTAATTATTTCATCATGTTCTGTGGATATTTTACGGATCTTCTTGTTTGCATACTAATTGCGTCTTAATAGCCGTACTCGTAAACTCGCAACAAACACTTTACGAAAAGCTGGTTCATTTCAGTATTTTCGTTGTTTTATTATCTCTTTGAATGCGATTTCTGCATAAAGAAATAATTTCCGCGAAAATTCCTTTTTTAGAATTTATAGCTTTTTGGTCTCAGGCGGTTGCTGATATGTCTGGGTTTTAATTTTTGTCCTGCAATGCACGAATGGTGAAAATTCTCGTCAGATATTCGTAATCCGAATCAGAACATAATTTGAATTGCCGAAATTTCCAAAAGCTTATCTTCCTTTGTGAGTCATTTTATGATATTCTCAAAACCCATTAGCGGTTTAATCTTATCTTAAGATTATTTAAGTGTTTCTATTGGCAGAAATGCATAGATGATTTAAAATCGTGGATGATATAATGTCCTTTTAGAGGCTAAAATTGAGAATCGTTGTTTTTTTCCAATTTTTGTTTGGTAGCAAAGCTTTATTTTGCTTTAAATTGATTTTCAATATATATGGCTTTATTTTCCTTCTCTCTTTTCAGTTGGAATAAAATTCCCTAATCGTTTACCTTATGAAATCTTATTCAACCTGCGAAACTAAGAAGATAATGAGATTAAATCTTCGCGAATAAGATCCTCAGTATGATAACAATATCCAACCAACACGTTTCTGTATAATGGGCTGAATATTTTTCAGATTTACTTCTAACGCTTGTAAAGATATGTGTCGAAAACAGCTGGAATAATTTCAAGGGATTAAAAGAGCGTTTATCTAATTTCAGTAAAATATACAATAATGGTAAGTTGTTTTTAATTCGTCCCTTTCTGGCTTGAATTGGGATAAATCATTAAAATACAACTAACAACTAACAAATAAAGAGATAACTAGTTCTGTTTATAAGAGATTATCCTTTAAAAAATTGACATTATCATGCAATTAAATATAATAACGATATGAAATGTCCTATATTGTATAAACGCATAAAAAACATTGTTACATTATTTTTTATATATATTTGTTAAAGTCAGTATTCTATTAAATGAATAATAATAATAATAATATATAATTTACACTGCTAATAACAAACAATTCCCCGGCTGCTTTTGTTGACTATTTATCCAAACATTTTGAAAGTTTGACTGATTTCTAAGCATGGATTAAACTTGAATTTCTTCGCATAAAAATATTCAAACAGGTTTATTAAATTTTATTTCTTTTTCCATTCTCACCGTTTTTCTTTCATCTGAATAAGCTACTTTATTGAGATTTCATTTAATCTCAAAGTTAACAATAAGAGAGTAATGCAGAGTTATCTTTTAAGAAGTAAGCATTTGGCTCTTTTTCTTTTGCTCCAAAAAGAATTTTCGAGAAGCTTGTCATTATTTTAGTCTTGATCCAGCAACCCAGTTGAGGCTTAATATGGAATAAACTATTTGTCTTAACTATATTTCATAAATTCTTTTCACTCGACTGCACAGTAAAATTATGATTTAATGCTCTTCATATTAACAGATAATTATTATTGTTCTTTAAAAATATGCACTACTTTTCTTAAATGTCTTCATAATACAGAGATCAGTATCAAACCTAATTAGAAGATAACACATTCGTTGCCAGATTCAAATATGATACAATGCTCCGTTTACCTTAATATGACAAGTGAGCGGCAGATGTTTTTTAATCAGCTTATGATAATTAGTTGCACTTGCTACGCAAATAAAGAAAAATAATTTCAATCATAAACATAGATGGTATTCTTGATCTACAAATAATTGCTTTTCTTTGTTTAACCTTTTAAATCGAAGATAAAGTTTTCTGAATGAAAATGAAGGCTTATAAAATTAATATGCTCTTTAAAAATAAATATGAAAATTTTTATTTTATATATATGAGTAACTTGATATGAGTTAGAAGTATAAAATATTTAAAAAAATTTTATTGCTCTGTAATTCAACGTACTTTACATACTTTTTAATACAATATATCACAAATGTATGATTCATCAGTAAATTAAATATCAGAATAAAAGTTGATGCTTTTTTTTATTTATCTTTAAATCCAGGATGAAAAGCACAGTTATACGTTAGGTAATCGAATTCCAAAATATTTTTATCACTTATATATACATTTTGAAATGTAACTTCTTTTGCAAAACATTTCAGAAAAAAAATTACAACATATTTTTTTAATTAGTATAACATTTCGTCACAAATTACACAAAATTAAAAATAGTTTTCAGCTAGTGAAACCGATATCAATTAAATTGTAGATATTTCTTGTTTGAATATTAATATCGGATTAAAATAAGAAATGCCTTATTCATAATAGTCGAGTTTTTCCTGAATCTAAATAAAGATCGTTATATATAACAGTTACAATAATGTGATAGATAAATAAAAAAAATCGGTGATATGCAATTTGATTGAATTTCTTGTGACCAAAATAGATATAAAATCTATTTACGTTTCCACACACCAAATGACATACTAATATTTGTAGTTCATGACAGATTAAATGATTCATTGAGATATTTAAAAAATACATACAGATGTGATCAAAACAAGATCATTAAACTAAACTAATTTCATTCAAAACAGGATTGATCAAAAATAAGAAAACAAATTATTACGTAACAAGTTTTCTTTATCCAAACTTATCGTTATCTACTTGTTAAAAAAAATAGAAAAGAAAATGTTCAATCTGGCTCTTCAGCCAATAAATTACACCAACCATTCCATTCGTTTTCCAGACAAGCTTTCTAATTTGTTCTTACAGGTAATTAGAGCTTTTTTTGTAGCAATATTCATTTAATATTCATAAAAGGAATATTTACGCTCTTTAATTTTTCGCTCAGTTAATCAAAACGTTTCGCGATTTGCATATGAAACTTAAAGAGAAAATGGAACTCAGATCATATATATTTATAAATAACGTTATTAATTGAAATTTCAGTGGATATTGGATAGCATTTTTGTAATGTAATATGGACGGTAAAGCGGTTATATTCATTTTACATTTTCGTCCCCATCTCTGTTAAAGGAATCAAAACTTAAAAAAAAACCTATATAAACCTATAAAAATTTTGTTAAAAAATCTTTATTTTAATTTAGATATATTTTAAATGACTAAATATGAGGGTCTTTCTTTATTTCTTTTGGGAATGTGGATATGTGACTTCTTATATTGTCACTAAAAGAACGAATTCATGCGACGTCATTGACACATTGAAGTGCAAATGCCATCTAAGCATGCATCTACATTATTTGGTGCATATGCATTCTTCTGTATTTTGTTTCCAAGCGACATAATCTTTTAGATTTTTTTAAAGTGCTTTGTTACTCGGCTTTCGCTTGTTATAACACACACACACACACACACACACACACACACACACACACACACACACACACACACACACACACACACACACACACACACACACACACACACACACACACACATATATATATATATAAAAAGTGCTGACTGTGAAAACTCGAAACGAGCTTTTCAGTTTACATTAAATTAAGTATCCTACCTCTTTTTGTCACATCACCAAGAAAATCAGCTGACAGACCGGTATTAATATTTATTAATTGTAAAAAATAAATATTTCTGATAAATAACAAACAAATTTATTGAGCATATAAATTTTTAAAAAAGCGATAATTTAAATTAAAACATATTCTAATGACGTTAATCAAGACGACTGATTCGAATGTAAATAACAGATGGATATTAAATAAATTATATAAAATTTTAGAAATAATTTTTAAAAGAAATTTAAAAAATAATGATATAAGACAAAAGAAGAAGAAAATAGAATATATTTATTGTTTAAATCAATTTTTTAAAACAAAATTGAACTATTTTTGAGGAGTAACTTTTTGAGGAGTAACTTGAGGAGTAACTTTTATGCAGTTTGACGTCAAGATTAAATTACATTAAGTAGAATTACGTCACATTAAGGACCTCCCACGAGTTTTCTCGTGTTTCGCGTTCCCTCTGTCATTGCTTCATAAATAACAAAGTTATGATGATTTTAGAACATACAAGTTTGTTCAAAAACATCCTGTCCCAGGCGTATGTCTTATAGATTTTTTTGCGGTCCTTAATGTAATTAAAAAATCAAATTTGATATATATGTATAAAAGTTACGCATTTCTTGCTAAAGACTCGATCGACTCTAATCAAATTTAGCACACTTATTCCTTAAAATAAGAGAAAGAATACCATCAATTTTTCAAAGAGCCAATTAACCGAAAGAGCAAGCTAGAAACTAACCGAAATGGCTCCATTTTTCAGCTCAATTAAAATAGAATGAGTAAAATTAATAAAAAGACTTTGCTCTGAAATCATAAAATATTTGAAAAGAATGCTGTAATAAAAAAAGAGACAACAATTTTATATATCTAACGTATACAGATCTATTATTAGTATCAAATGTATCAGATTCTTAAAATATGTTCATAAGTTGTTTTCTTTAGATCAAAATTAAAGAAACATTTTTATATTTTATAAGTCTATTTCAGAATTATAGCAAAATTTAAATAAGAAATTTTAAAAGTTTTAGAAACGCTAACTTAAGGAAGAAAACTGAATTTTGTATTTAATACGTAAAACAAATACAAAATATGTAGTTTTGCAAAAAAAAGTTTCATTTATAATTCCAATCGCTATAAATTAGATATCTTCAATTTGACATTTCATATCTTTCCCAAAGAGAAAATTTCAAATTTTAATCTATGGTTTGTAAAAATATTTTTTTATTTTTTAAAGATCTGTTACTCATTGATATCGAACTTTGAATTAAAAATGCCAAAGATCAATTGCATATTGTGTTAAAACGGTGGTTACTCGTATTAACTGTAATTGTAGCGATAATGATTCGATTAAAACTGCAATTTAATTCAGTACCTATTGTGAGATAATGGAGCTGGTAAAGTCATTATCAAAGAAGCTCAAAACGAAATTCACATTGTTTCTTGGTTTCTTTAATGATTCAGGCGAAGAACAATGGAATCAGGCAAGGTAAGTTGGGATGCCCCTAGCGGTACAAGATAGAACTAAAAGTGACCTACATGTTGACCTCAGCAATAAAACAAGCGCGTAATGAGATGTAATTAATTATCAGTGTGTTGTAATACAGATAGAGATAACCAATAAAAAAATATTGCTGTCAGTCGGCTTCTTTTTTTTTCTGATTAAGATTGATGAATTTTGTTGCTTTGTTTCAAACGTGTAAAGCCTTAAAGGGTTCCGAAGGGCCATTGTTTTGGGCTTTGCCATCTGTAATTTGATTTTTTGGACAAATGGTTGCATTTCATTTGAAGCTGTTTAGGATACATATTCGAATGAGTACATTAATAATCATTTTTTCTTTACTTCAAAGTATTTTAAAATGTAATCTTCACTTATAATCTTATAAGCGTGGAAATGGTGGAATACAATATTGAATGAATGGAAAGTTAATTTAAAATAGCATACTGAGGTATTTTATTCAATTTGTGATTGTTTTTTTTTTCTTAAATTTCATCATTACATTTTTCATTTGCCTAGAACAGCCCAGGGTGGACCAATGCCTCCCTCTGAATACTGTTCCAAATATTCTATTTTTGACATTTGTGAGCTAGTTTTTTCCTAGATAGCCAGGAAATCTGTCTCCACTGATTCCATTCATCTCATTTAGATTAGGTTAGAAGTTTATGCAAAAGAATTCTTTTTAACGGCAATATCTTAGTTCAATATGAAGATTACACATTCGAAGTTCCAAATTTCATCTCCAAAAGGCTATGTCGTCTCCGTAGCATCTGCCTTGAATTTCCTTCATCATACATCGTAACAAGGTTTGTTTTACAGTTGGAGGTTGGGGTTAGCCCCAACCCTAACCTCCAATCTGGGGGACCAATTCCTTAATTGAATCCCCAAATGGGTGTTATTACATATTTATTTATTATCATCATTTATATTAAAAATGGTTGAGAAAAATGGTTAGATGGGATTTAAGACACAAAAAGTCAAAAATATATAAATATTTTTTTTTACGATTGCAATATTTTCTACATTTTGAAAACGAAAAAGTAATAAATAAATGTAAAAATTATTTTCCGTTTATAGCTTTGTTCTAGTTTTGAGAATAAAACTCTAGTGCCTCAGTATCCTTTTCTGAAGTGTAATTTATTAATTTTTACAACCGAATGACTTCATCTTGGTCGAAGTGGAGCAGCCTGGGACTGTTTCTCGTAACCCCTTTACAGGGGTGGTTTTTCCCAGCATCCCACGTATTTCCCCAAATTGTCATCATCGTCGCACAATAGTCAGCTCTTTCCGAACCATGTGACCCCGTTTCACCCCGAATTTCACCGACTAACCCTTAGTGTTGCCACACCCCATGCTTCACAAAGAAAAAGAGATAGGCAACTTTCGCATTCAACAAAGCGGCAAAGCATGTTAAATGAAGATATTACGAGATGATTTACACCATGATAGAAAGCTGAGCAAATATAAATAAAGAAAACCGTTTATAAATAGAAATGATGGCGAGACTCCTTGAAACTTCCACAATAAACAGATTTATTTTTTAGACTATTTGTGCACAAACAGGGTGTAGCTAGCAAGAATTGAATATGATGCTTGGAACTTGATTTGGAAACAATAATTCATTCGGATGCCATTTCGCATTTATTTAATTTATGCACACCTTATATTTACTTACAATGAAGATCATTACATGAAGGACATTTTAACAAATCTTAGATTTATTACTAACCATCATAGGCAATCATTAGGTTAGTAAGCAGGATAGGCAATCATTAGAATAAATATTGGTTCGCCAAGATTATTACTCACATAAATTTTAAGAGGATATTTTTAGTAACTTATTCCTAATGTTTTCCGCAGAAAATTATTGTTAAAATTTTATATCACATTGTTCGTATTATTTTAGAAACCTTATACAATTATGTACTATATGTCTCATTAAACTTCTGTTACTTTAATTAAAATTTGAAAATTAATTTTGGATGGAGAATGAATGCTAAAAAATCCATTTCTGATTTTTTTTAAAAAAACTGATTGGATAATAGAGGAATCCATTTATCCCATAATTCGTCCATGATTCTGAAAATTGATGTTTTATTTTATTTATCATCATTATTCCTTATTACTCGTTTTTCTGTCTAATTTCAGAAAAAAAATTCGCAAGTGCAAAAGAACCTTTTTTTGATAAAATAGAAATCTTAATTATTTTTTTTTGCGATTAAAAAAATTCGCAAGTGCAAAAGAACCTTTTTTTAATAAAATAGAAATCTTAATTTTTTTTTTTTTTTGCGATTAAGGGATTAATTCCGAAACTATTGGAATTGTTTGCGAATAAAATCAAATTTTGTTGTTCTCGGCGGGCTTATAATTGTACGGAGAAGAAAAAAAACGTATTCTAAAGAACGTAATTGGAACAATGAAGTAAGAAGGTGGAATTGTTCTTGCTTTGGGATTGGACTAGGTGAACTGAAAATTTTTATGTAATAACGAATCAAGTTCTTTATTTAAATAATTTAAAAGGTAATGTAAAATTATCGGCCCAAAATTTTGGTATTGGAAACTGTTAGATGCTTATTTCCCTTTCTCAACTCCCTCTATCCTAAATTAGAATGTAAGCTGTCAAATTTGCGCATGGTGAGATATTGCATTTTATACATTTTTCTTCTATTCTTGACCAGCCCCCTCAATCTGCTTTGAAGCTTAAGTCGACCTCGAATGACGACTAGTTCATCGTCGTAGGAACAGCCAAACATCTTTGTATCCTTGTGAAATCCTTACAATGCTGTTCTTAACCTTTCTTCATATTTTTTTCTATTCCTACTATTAGTTCACACATCTCTATATATATATATATATATATATATATATATATATATATATATATATCTTGCTCAACTTTTCAATCGTTAATGGAATACTTTTCATTCATCCACTCAAGTTTAAATACATTTTTTAAAACTTGCAGCTGATGACATTCGATGTTAATACAATTTTTTAATATTAACATTAATTAAATTTAATTCATTTTTAATACTTTAAATAGAGTTTTAGCAGTTTGTAATGAAAATTGAAATTAACAGGCAGTAACTCAATTGGTAAAATAGAACGATTTCAACATTTTTCACATGAAGGTGAAGAATGCGAGTTCAATTCTTGCAAAAATCAATCATTTTTCATAAATTATTTATATTAATTGTGATTATTTAATAAAAAAAATAAAAATAAAAATTTTCTTTGTTAATCTAAATATTAGTTGTCTTTTTTAAAAAAATTAAATTACTTACTTGTTTAATTTTTGGTATTATCTTCTTGTGTTTCCCATATAACCATGCGCTTTTGGTGTTTTGTAATATTTGCTGCTTAGATTTCCTACAAAAAATATTTTTTGTCGTTTTTTTAATCAGAATTTACCAGGACAACGATTGTAAGAGAATTGCTTTCATCGTTCGGCTCTATTATTTGTTTAAGTATCCACAAAATCTGAAAACTTCATCTGTCACCAGATTTCTAATAGAGTATATTTGAAAAGAACCAGAAGTTAGAGTGGGAAAACTCATTGTTCACATAAAACAACTTAAAATGGCATTGAGGGTTTTATAGAGAAACATAGATGCGGTATAATGACTACAAAAAAATTAGTACAATTTATCAAGCGTTTAAAAGTTATTGTAGATACTGCAGAATATTCTATAAAGAACTAATTGATCCAAATATCGCAATATTAATTAATAAGCTTAGATTTTTTTTAAAGTGTGCAAAGACCTCTGTGAAAATACTTTTATTTTTATCAATGATTTCGTTTTTTAATTTTGTATATTCTTAAAATATTTCAGGAAATTTTGCTATGAAACATTTAAAAATTATAAAAAAAATTATCATCGAGATATATTACATTTTATTATTGAATAAAATAGCATTTAATTAAAATTAATAATAAATGAAATATACAAACATATAATACTTTTGAATGACACATGCGTTGAAGTTTTTGAAATTATCTGTTCCTATGTTAAAAAATTTTTATGTAATAATTTTTCTAAAAAATAAAGCTATACTTTTTCAGTTTGAATTCAATTTCAATACGAATTTGATGCCACTAAAATTTTTAGGAAATTGTTGAAGTTTCAAATTTAAGATTTCACTGCTAAGAGTATCAAAAAAAATGGTGGAAGTATCTTATCATTTTATTTAATCTTAACTATTAATACTAATTAACAAAAATTATATTCTCTCAAAAAGATTATCTCGATTCATTCATGAAAAATATTAGTTTTAGATTTTCAAATAGTAATTCTTTAAGCTTGTATAATTAATTTTTTATCTTCATTTGTAAATAAAATAAGTTTAAAGAGCCCATTGGCGATGTATTTCACACCTCGTGTGCAAAGAATAACCTTGTAATTCAATATCCCTAAAACATGCGCCGTTTCGAACGGGTTAAAGTAACTTGGATAACACAAAGCTTTCAAAAATCGAAACATTATCGTTACTTTCCCCGTGGAAATGTTCCTTTAATTTAAAAAAAATTAGCCGTTAATAGTGATACTAGATATTTCTTCCAAACAGAAAACAGAGCATGTTTGCAGTATATTGTTTGATAACGGATTCTAAAACCCACAACGCTTTTGTACATGCGTTAATATGGGTTTAATTCTGAAAAATAGTGTTGAGAAGAAATGAGAAGATATTTACATTTAACAATGAAGTAAATTCCGGAAGTGGTGCACATCCTTCCGTATGTCTCCTCTTAGTGAGATATAACCATCGTAAAATGGTCGTCTCAGAATACTGAAGCGAACAGTACATGGGAACTTATTTGGGTAGCCTCGATTTTATCCGTATCCACCTACCATGATGCAACAAGACTAATATTCAGAAAGAGTATCATTTATTATACTTTTCCCGCCAACAATACCTGCGATTCAATCTCGGGATGAGCATGGTTAAAAGGAAAAGCGAGTTTTCACCCGCGGAACGGGAAAAAGAAAAAAAGTGGGCTAGTGGGTCAACACGCGTGAGCTTGACCCTCTGTTTATTTGATCTACATGCAGACGATCTTCGTGATTGCGCTTTTTTCACAAGTTCGGAATAATTATGAAAGCTGGCAAATGCTCTTTTTTTTTATCGGTTGTTTGTCTCATTCGTCCGATTCAATTGCCAGCTCAAATTTAAGATTTCGAGAGTTTTTTTTCTCCCCCTTCTTCTTCTTTCTGCAAAAAGGTTACTTATGCAAAAGGTTTTTTTATCTAGTTCAATGGAATTATTTTTATGAGAGAGACAATTTTAATAATTAATTAAAGATTATATTTCTCAAACATTCCGCTCATAAAAGAAGGATTTGATTTTACCATATAGTATTTGATATATATTCATTCTTTAAAAAAACTTAAATTAAAATGAATCTATTTCAATATTTTGTATATGTATTAGATTCTGTTTAATTAGAACATATTAGATTCGAAATTTTTAGCCTAATTAAGATATTGTCAGAAATAAAAGAATTCCATATAAAATGAAATAAATTATTTTCTTCCGTTGCTTTAAAAAAATGTTTAAAAATCTTCTAAAAAAGAAATTGCAAAAAAAAAAAAAAAAAAAAAAAAACTGTGAAAAAAAAACTAATAATAATTTCTAAGATAAAATAATAGGTAAGCATACGAACAAATCAATTCTGCAAGAAAGTATTGAGTACAATCTGTTTTTTCCCCTCTTTTCCTAAGAAATTTTATTTTGTAATTTTTTTCCCGTAAGCTTACAAAACTAGAATGGATTTATATGAAACCGAAAATATTCCTTATATAATGCTCACCAAATAATAATAAATTGTCACATAAGCCTTTTAAAATGACAAAAAATAGTAAAAATTAATAATAGCTTTAGAAATAGAATTGATTTTTTCAGACAGAATTCATGATTTTCAAAAAAGTAAATAAGTTAATCGACTGCGAGATCAACAATGAAATTTTTTAAATAAGATAATAAAAATATAAAAGTAGGGAATCAACCAAACATTAGTATGGGGTTTCATCAATTATTATACAAAAAGCAGCAGCAAATTTGGTATCCGATATATCATACACTAGGTCTGAAGGGCTTTCAAGAATTTGCTTTTTGCTGTTATTATTTATACTTCAGTTGAAGAGTTTTTTCGATTGTTTACCTTTATTGTTGAAATAAGAATTTCAGTAGCTCTGTAAAATTTTATCAATACAATAAATCAGGACGAATGCTTCGAACAATCAAGCCAGTTGAAATGAATTTTGAGAGGCGTTCAGGAAGAAGCAAATTGTTTAAACGTAACCAGTATGCTTGCACATGTATGGACGATCAGAGCTTTGATGATGAAGAAAATAATATTAGAAAAATGGCAGAAGTTAGTGAGTTTTGAGTGGCCTATTTTTGGAAAAATTAAGTAGATACTACCAATAAGTACATAAAATACCATTGTGATAATGAACCATATTTGCTGGTGTTACTGGTTCTAACTGATGAAAGAGCTTCTATTCTCCGATTCATCTTTATTGTTCATGTTTTCAAATATATCAAATTTAAGGTAGCAGAAATAAGTGTTCCAAATGGATTTGGATCTTACTGTTCCAAAATTAAAGGCCAAATGTACCATCAAGTTTCACCTTTGTACAGCTTCAAGTGAAACTGATACTATGCGGATGTCAGGTTCAACGTTATTGAAAGAATCATATTTAAGAGAAACATTCCTGATTCCCAGAATATCATTCACTTCATTCGGCATCAATATTCCTTTTTTATTTTAAAGAAGTCAATTCTCTAAACTCTTCTCATTTTTGATTACCATAAATAAATTTCACAGTCAAACTTTTGATAAATTGTGTTTGGAATTTTATTTGCCTGCTTTAACATATGGCCAACTTTAGGTTGATTAGGCTTGAACATTTGTGAGAGTAATGTCTCTCCGACCAAATAGATACGCAATTGTGTTTATAAAAAAATATTATGAATATTCATAAAATCCTTGAGATAATTCGTATGTCGTTCTTATTTTGACCTGCGATTGTATTCATTATTTTAAATGTTTATCAGTTGTTTTATAGAATCCTAAAAGACCTCAGTGTGTTTATTATTTATGTAACTGCATTTCAACTTGTGGAATCAGCACTATACACTATTCTTGCACACTTTAGAAACTTCCTTAGACAGTGTCATTTGTCAAATAAATTTTTCATCCAAATCTTGATCAAAAATTTTATTCTGTGCTGATGATGGTTGAAAACTTCAAAGAATTTTTTAAACCCATAATATTGGCTTTTTTTTTTTTTTTGTATTCAAGCTAAGATGACCGAAAAAATTCTTTATTGCTAAATATAAATAATAGGTTTTTTAAATTTTATATTGATAATCAAAATTTATATCTCTTTTTCAATCTAAATAAAAATTATCTATTGATATCTATTGATTACTAAATTATTTCTTGATTTTCATTATCTATTGATTATTAAATTATCGCTCGATTTTGACTATCTATTGATAATCAAAATTGTTATCTCTTTATCAATCTAAATAATATGTTTTTAGAATTATCTATTGATATTCAAAACTTTTATATCTTTTTCAATTTAAATAACATGTTTTTAGGATTGGCTGTAATAATCAAAATTTTTATTTCCTTACTTTGAATTTTCATAATTTTCTTTATTAGCTTCGTGTATCTTTTAATGGTCTCAAAAATCAAGGAAAAGACCCTTTTAAAAACGAAAAAATTTAATTCATTTCTGATTTAAATTATGGCCTCATAAATAAATAAATAAAGCTCAACCATAATTGCCTTTTAACTTCGTAAATATATAACATAAGTGTACTAACATGCATTGTCCTAATTTTAGCAAGCAAAACGAATTGGATATGGAATTCAACTGGGCTGTCAAACATTAGCGAGCAAGAGGCTGAGCCCTTTAGTAAATAAAAATATGGTAAAATAATTTTACAAATTGGCTGCCACTTTTTTTTATTTTAAGGTTAGTCGTGAGTGCAATTTTATATACAATATTCTCATCTTCTCCACCAAATATTTAGTTTATCAATTAAATGAATATTGTCCAAATAAGGTTTTTAAATTATCCATTAGTTTGATTTTCATTTCGCTAGATTCATCAGTTTTTCTTTGGGAGTGAAGAAGAGAAACATGGAGAAATCAGCTGTTGGGTCTAGTCACTACATCACGAAAAAAAAAAAAAAAAATGTATTTTGTTCCACATTATTTTGAACAGAATTTTGAGGTGGAAAGAAGTAAAAATAATTGTAATTTATTTAAAATGACTACTGAAAACTGATCAAATGAAAGCCTTAAAATGTACATTAGTAGCGCATTTTTTAAAAAAACGTACATCTAATTTTTAAGGCCTTTGACAACATTCTTTACCATTTTTATAAAACATGTTTTAAAAAAAACATTTTGAAATGACATTTATACTAAAACCTTGTAAGTCTTACAAAAATATTTATGACTAATGTACAAGTTTTTAAAAAATATTTGTGAAAACTTAAGATTTCTTCTTCTAAATTTAACTTTTTTCAAATACCCTTTTAAGAAGAAGATTTTTGAATCTATTATTATTATCTATAATATTTATCTTAAGAAGATACGCCATGCTTCCTGCTTACTTACTTCCAGAAATTAGAATGAATTCTAAAATTACTCAATACTACATAAATTTTTAATAATACCACTAATAAAATTAACTTTGTAAAAATGGTCATTAGTGTGCCCCCGAGTTTGTCGCCAATATGGCAACCCAACACTAAGCTCTTGTAGTAACCCTAATGATGTTTTGTTTACTTCTTCCTACAATGGTTGAGTTATACATGAGCATTAACTTTCCTATTCTAGCGATGTAGAAACCAAAAGAGGGTAATTCACAAAAATGAATAATTGTATTTGTTAGTGATATAACAATAATGAGAAATATATAAAAAAAGAAATTGCTACCTTATTGTATTGTAGGGGAATCTTTTAAGCAAAGATTTCCCTAATTTTCCATTTATTTAACTCATAAGTATAGTAAAATAATTTGGACAGTTTTAAGAAATAAGTTTTTAGACAGAATAACAAAATTTCAGTTTTGCTTGAAAATAGGTAACAGGTGGTTAATATATATATATATATTTATAAATATAAGCTGAATTTCAAATTAAACAAACATTTTAGAGAAAGTTTTTCTTTCTTTCTTTTTTTTAAGAAACGTGTTTCTTAAATTCAACTTTAAAAAAAGCAGTTTGTCAAATTGAGATTTTCATATATCTTAAAATGAATTATTGAATTAGAGAGAAGAAGAAAAAGGATATTTATTTTCAAAATGTACCTAAGTGTACCAAGTAATAACAATTTTAACTTTTTTTATATCTTTTTTGGTTTATCATTTGCTAAAAAAATCGACTAAAAGTTAGAAAAATAATTGACTTTCCATATTAATCAAAATAAATAAAAACCGTATGACTGTACAAACTTCACAAAATTGAAATTCAAACTTGACCTTGGTAACATTATGCGAAAAGCTATTCTCTGAACCTCTTGGCGAAATTCAGCTAAGGTATTTAATTACTTTTCGACCATTTTTTTTACCCATGTCCAATTTGCTTCAAGGGAGGCACATCAGATCTTTCAGTTGCACTTTCCTTCAAAACATTCTAGGTGGTTAAGTTTGAGTATAACAATGGTGTTCCATGTACAACCTGCAAACAATTATGAACGCATTACGAAATTCTTTGTTGTTTTGGCAGCATAAGGGGCATTTCCGCCTATTACGCCCCAAGGTGTCCTTCCCCTTAATGAAACGATCTCGTGCTGAGACTAATTTAAATATCTAGCCTTTATGCTCCTAAGGGTACCTTTTCAATGTCTTTCATGCAAACTGCAGTACTCAACAATGATTTTTTTAAAGCTTGTTTAAGAACATTTATTGTTCACAGCTATTGCTCAACTAAATAACTTTAAGCTGCTTTAAATCATTGAATTCCTTCAGAATATTTTCTGGTCTGTATAAATTGCAGAAGTTTATTTTTTGATTATTGGCAATTATTGCGCAGCAAGGAATTCGTTAATTGCTAAGAAAATCGCAGTTAATTTCATGTTGCGGAATGGCAGCTTACGAATTAGTGTGCTTTGCGTGCGACATGCTGGAAAGCTCAGCTTTATCATGGACAATATCTCGAATGAGAATACAAAAGAGTCGAAAGCTACTTGAAAACTGCAGGATTAATGGGTTATAATCACGAAGGAAAAGTTTAGTTATTCACTATTCAAAATGTTATAAGCCTAAAAGTGCAAAGTAACGGTATTAGGGAATGTAAATGTCTCCTAAGCACATCAGAAACTAATTATCTTCTAAGTTTATTTTTTGAAAGAAGTCTAAGTGAATGACTTCCGTTTAGTTTGATGGAAATTCCCGAAAGTATTTGTCAATTCTAAATAATCCTTAATCAATTTGAACAATACCAGGATGCACTAATCATAAAAGTACATACATATAACAAAGTCTTGTCATCTAAGACACACTTCTGAAAATAGCACGCTAAGGTTACACTCTTTCGGAAATAAATGAATAATTATAAAATTTTAAAGCTTGCTAAGATACTCCTTTGTAACAAATGGAAGAAACTTATTGAAAATAAGATGCAGAAAAAGAAAAAAACCTCTCGGTTTTCAAGAATAATTTTAGATAAAGATATCAAATGATCAAAAGTAATTATACATACATTTCATGTAGCTGAATCACCATCAAATTCTGTAGCCATAACTAAAGTCTATCGTTATTAAATTTTTTTATTCACTTTACCTTATTCAAATTTGAAAAAAAAAAAAAAAATGAGTGCGTGCTGAAATTCCTACAAAGAAACTTGAATCTAAGTTTGATAAAAATTTTCAATTTTAACGGTTAGATTCAAAGGTGCTATTTCCCCCATGCTGTTGATTTAATTTTGTTGATACACATATAGTCATAATTACAAAAGTACCTTTTGTTTCGAGAAATTTTTAAAAAGTGCAAAATCGCTTAGATCTCGGTATCGAATTTCTCATGATTGCAATACATTGTGCAATTTTTCACTTCATATACACTGAGGTGACAAAAGTCATGGGATGACTGTTAATATCGTGTCGGTCCTCTTTTTGCCCGGCGAAGTGCAACAACTCGACGTGTCATGGAGTCCACAAGTCGTTGGAGGTCCTCTGCAGGAATATTGAGCCATGCGGTCTGTATAGACGTCCATAATTGTGAAAGTGTGGATGGTGCAGGAGTTTGGGCACGAACGGACCTTTCGATGGTGTTCCATAAATGCTCGATGGGGTTCATATCGGGCAATCTAGGTGGCCAGATCATGCGCTGGAATTGTCCGGAATGTTCTTCAAACCAATCGCGAACAGTTCTGGCCCGGTGACATGGCGCATTGTCATCCATAAAAATCCCATTGTTGTGTGGGTACGTGAAGTCCATGAATGGCTGCAAGTGATCTGCAAGCAGCTGAACATAACCATTTCCAGTCAATGATCGGTTCAGTTGCACCAGAGGACCGAGTCCATGCCATGTAAAAATAGCCCACACCATTATGCAGCCACCACCAGCTTGAACAGTGCCTTGCTAACAGTTTGGGTCCATGGTTTCTTGGGGTCTTCGCCACACTCGAACTCTACCATCAGCTTGTAACAACTGAAATCGTGACTCATCTGACAACGCCATGGTTTTCCACTGGTCTAGGGACCAGTCGATATGCTCACGAGCCCAGGAGAGTCGCTGCAGGCGATGTCGTGCTGTCAGTAAAGTCACTCGAGTCGGTCTTCTGCTGTCATAGCCCAAGGAAGACAAATTTCGCCGCAGTCCTATCGGACACGTCCCACGTTGATTCCTGCAGTTATTTGACGAAGTGTTGTGTGTCTATTAACCTTTTTAAATGACTGAAACAAGATTGCTGCTCAAACTGGAAAAATATTTCGTTATGTATGTTCAAGATAGAAAGAATTGCACTCTTTTACTAATTAATGTAATGTGATTTTAAACAGTGGAAAAAGGAGAGAGGAAGCAGCATTTTAACATTATTGGAAATAGCATATTAAAAGAATGTTTATATTTACATGAGAAATTTCCTTGTTTATTATTTGAAAATTAGCAGGACGAAATTTATATATCAAGGGGAAAGGGTGGTATATATTACCATTAATGATCTTCAACTGTAAGCCACACAAAATTAAGGATTTGGGTGAAATAAAATCGAAAACATTTCTGTTACAATACATATTTTTTTTAATAATTATTATCAACTGATGCATTTGGAATAAATTGCTGCAGATTTTTCAGTAATCAGTTAAATGGTAGTAATCCTGAACAAAGTACATTTTTATAGCAGTTTCACTTTTAGTGAACAAATTTGATATTCAATTAAATACATTAAAGGATGAATGTGTCAAAGGAAATTTTAATTACCATCAAATGTCAGCTTTAAATAAAAATTCTTTAGCTAAAAAGTTTGAAATTATTTCTTTTCAGATATTAAATTTGATGTTTTCCAATTTGGCATATCTTTTCTTGTATTTCTTTTAGAAAATAAGTTCAACAACAATGATTCTGAACTCTCAGGAAGTTTTGTGTATCTATTCATTCCTTTGAAAAGACTAGTCAAGTGCCTGTTTTCACATATTACTTGCTTATTATTTTCTTCCAAAACAAGCAGTACACAGAAAACGAATTTTTCATAACTGATGCAACACATTAAACAAAATCAGGATTTTTTTATTAAATACAGATTCTGTGCAGCTCTTGATTATAATTTTTTAAAATATATTTGGAATTCAGTTTCGCAAATAATAAACCAATCAATGATTTCAAGTACAGTAGATTAAACACTATCACACTACTTCCACAGTTTGAATCTTTCAACTAGTGAAATTTATTCTTTCACTCAGTTACTGAAGTCTCATGCATACTCATTAGCAGCATCTTGGAAATTCTCATGAAAAGAGTATCATCTCGCAAATAAAAATTGGATCGATATGAATAGAAAAAGAGAGGGAGAGTTTTTGTATTACATAATCAGAAATGGTATTGATTCATTTTCAGAAGCTATGATCACAATCTTTTATTCTTACAATCAGCATTTTCTAGATGAGAAAAAGAATAATTTAAAAACTTTCAACTCTATGCATCATATGAAATTTTTTTAGCAATTTCCTGACCTTGCTCCAAGTTTTAAATTACTCTGGTTCTTGCCAGTGGGAAAACAGAAAGTCCAGTAAAAGCTCAACAAAACATTTTGGTGTTAAGTTGTCAGGTTTTTTCCTGTATTTTTTAAAATATTAGATACAAGAATGAATTATGTACACTAATATGTGCTTCCAGTAAAATAAGGGCTTGTAGAATGTTAAGAAATATTTAGAAATTGCCCATTTATTCAATCCCTGGAAACTTGAATGTTAAAATAAAAATGTATTATTTACTGAGAATTCAGTTTCTAATGCAATCCATTCAATTTTATTTCACAATCTACCATAATATCTGAAAATGAACCTTTTATTCCACAATGAAATTTCAGAGACACGAATCTTAATTTTAACAAATATATAAATTCCAGGTATGTGAAATTAAAACATCCTGAATTATGGATATATAATGAGATCAAATTTTTTTTCTGAGGTATATATACTGTTTTCTTTACAAAAAAAAAAGATTAACAAATATTGCAAAACAAAAATATTTTCAATCAACAATTAATTCCCAATTTTTTCCTTTATTTCTTAGTTCAAATATAAAATACACATCTTAACGGTTGGACTTGGCTACACGTTCCAACTCATCTTTTTTCTTAATAGCATAACTGTTGGATGATCCCTAAAAAAAAGAAAGAAAAGGTAAATAATATTTTTAGATTTAATCGCACATATTTATATGATATTTAGTATTTAAAATAGGACTATATTATAAATATATATATATGCTATATGGTAAACTATGCATCAAGATTTGATAATTAAATACATTAATTTATAAAACAGAAAAGCATTGAATATTTCTCAATCAGCTTATTTATATAAAGCATGTTTATAAATCCTACAGTGGACTATAAATCTGTCAACAATAATATAAAATAGTATGTAAAAAATGACATTTTTAAAGAATTCTCAGATTTCCAATATTTTATATCTTTTATCACTAATATTCTTGCACCACCGTAAACTTACTCACACAAATGTATAAAACAATTATAACATTTTAAAATCCCTTCTTGACCAACAAAGTATGCAAGCTTTGCTATACAAAAGAATTTAAAAATTTCAAATGTAAGGCAAATCCAAAAACACAAGACTTTTTTTTAACTATAAAATTATTTAATTTCATTTTCCAGGGGTGTTTGTGGGACCCCAAAAAATCCCCTGAAACTTTTACGGACTTACTACCGACATTTTGGAGTTTCAAGAAGGGGGGGGAAATGAAAAATTACAATTATGAAGTATTGAATGACCTAATTATAAAAGTTCAATAAATTACTTTTTTTGCAAAATTAATAACCATAAATTTTCAAACATATAAACTACTACATTTTATGTAAATATTTTAAATTACCTGAATTAATTCTTTTTAAAAAATTATCTAATTTCTGCTGCTTTTTTAAATTTTCTGATGTTTGTGGGCTTGTCTTTCTTTTGTGGTGAACTTCATAACTGCAGGAAGGTTGACTTTCATTTTCCTCATTTACAGTTGAAGAAATTTCCTCGAGAACTGCACATGCAGAGGTAGAAGCAGTTTGCTTTTCTGCTAATGTAGAAGGTTTTTCAGTGACTTTTATAAGTGACTCATCTGAAATACATGTTTTTAAGTCCTCTTGATGTGCTTTCCAACTTCTGTTCATATTCAGTAAGAGATCTTTGTGAATTGGATCAGTAATTGGATTTTTTGAGCCATATTTTTCACATGAGGGTTCTTTTAATCATATTTAATAGTCTGCACTGTATCTAGGGAATCAATCTTAAGAGAGGTTCTATAGTCAGTGACAAGTTTATCCATTAAGTTGAATGCACTTTCCACTAATGGGTCATGGAAGCAGCTAAGGCAGGCTTTGACCAATTTAGCCAATGTAGGACACTTATAATCATTTGTGAAATCATCTTTTCAATTAAAAACTTTAGACCAATATTTATCAATTGTACGCTTGACTTGATTTCCACTTTCATCAGATGTGTAGAGCATTTCTTTGCGGATATCAATATCACTCTGGTATAACCTTATTTCAGCTTCCACTTTTGACTTTTCATTATCACTAAAAATATGGGACATAAAAGAAGATGATTTTTCAAAAGCTAATATTGTACTGGTTTTACCTCTTAGCTCTGGATCTAATGCTGTAAAACTAATTAGATATGAATTTTTAAGGGGTAATTTCTGTTTCATATGCTGTGCTGTATTAGTATAAGCTTTCATCAGAGAAATTTGGAATTCTTTTGCTATTGGGTGATTTTTTGATAATTTCTTCAGGAGAGTGGAAGCTTCTGCACCAGTAAATATTACTTTACTAGGTAGATGGAATTCTGGATTTGTGACATCAACATTTAATAAATCATTATAAGATGTGCACTGGCTTCATAAAAAAAAAGAGAAAAATTCTGCCATCAATTTATAAATACTGGAATGTATTAAATGAAGCATTGGATTTTTTTTGTTTCAAATAATTTAATATATGTGTTGAACTCTGGTAATACTGCTGAATTTAATGCCATATGCAATAAAGTTTTGTTTTACATAACAAATAACCCATTTAGTATTCTTTTTTTCCCGATCAATGACAAATAGGTAATACGGCGAAAAATCCCCCTTCTCTACTTATTGGAGCGACGCCAGGAGAGATAAGACCTTTGAACCCAGAGTCACATAATCGCACATCTGGTCGAACGAAGTCTCTTTTTTCTTCTGCTGCACCTTCTTACCGAAAAGAATATAGAAGAGAATGTCCGAGAACCGGGGGAATGAATCATAACTCGCAATAAGGAAAGAACAAAAAAGAAGTCCCCCCCCTTTTTCACGCATTATCACTGCCTTTGGAGAAAGAAAGAAAGAAAAGTTTTCACCACACACACTGACCTTGCGTTTTCTGCTTTCAAAGCAAACAAAATTACCCAGATCAAAATAAATAATTTATTCATATTTCCTTTTGAACGACGATCCCCGGAGTTTCCATGTATCGATGTTCAAAATCCCCCGAAATTCAGGGGTTTCCCCGGAGCACAAACACCCCTGATTTTCTTTAAGGGGGGATGAGGATGGGCTCTTCGAACCAAAACATTTGCATTTTCTTGGTTAATATGAATTCAAATACAAAAACCTGCCTACCAAGTTATTTCACTTTTCTTCTAATTAATTAATTAGTCAGAAAAGAAAATATCTAATACAATTATAATCAAATTAAATTTGATAATTGTTTCATAATTAGTGGCTTTAATATTTTATATCCAATAGTTTTTAACAGTAAACCAAAATATAATATACTATTGTTCTATTTGTCTACACTAAACAAATTTTGTTAACCCCTAATTGACCTACCACATATATCATATTGACATTGCTTCTCAAACTTATAAGAATTAATTGACTTAAAGGCATTGTAACAAAAATTGTGAATAATCCAAAAACACATCAAGAAATCTATGGTTTAACTAAATAAGATAGAATTCTTTCAAAGTGGTCGACATTATCAAATTAACATACAAGAGTTAAATAATTTTAATTTAGTCAAATTAGATTAAATTAAATATGTTGAAATGCCTATACTGACCTTTGCCGCATTCATAAGCTCATCAGCTAAACATTCAGCAATAGTCTTGATGTTCCTGAAAGCAGCTTCACGAGCACCTGTGCACAACAACCAAATAGCTTGGTTTACACGTCTCAAAGGTGACACATCCACAGCTTGTCTTCTGACAGTACCTGCACGACCAATTCGAGTAGAATCTTCTCGGGGTCCACTGTTGATTATAGCATTCACCAGTACTTGAAGCGGGTTCTGAAATATAATTACTTTTAAGTTACAGCTTTCACAACCCGTAAAAGCAAAGCTAGATTTTATTTATTGAAATAAAATTCAGATGAATATTGATGCATCCAGATACGTCAAGCTGACACAGCAGAGAAATCTTCAATGATACTATGAATAAAAAATTATGCTGGCTCAAAGCAGTAGAAATAATTCTTTGAAATAATGTAAGATTACTTGAAATATCAAGCTTACCTAACAAAATATTGATTAGAAATATAATTATTTTGCCTATTAAACACATTACATTGAACTTAAGCTGGGCACAGTATATCATTCCAGATATAATATACTTTGCAGGCATTGAAAACTTTTAAATACAGATACTTCATTAAACATCTGTTTCTAAAATATAATTTTAGAGATGAAAATTAAGATTGAAATGAAACTACCAGTTACTAGAAACTAAACTTTACTATGATGAGGTTTTTATCTGTAGCTATACAATGTGGCAAATACAGATTATTTCATTTTTTTCGCATCTGGCACGTTTTCAATTATTGCTTTACAATAAAAATTTTGCAATTTTTAATTATGTTCTCTTTTAGGTTCCCTCGTTTCTTACCACCAAGAGTGACACCTCTTTTTCTTCAGTTTTTCACAACATTTCTCAAGCCATTTCCCACTCTTTTTGCAACATGCTTTATGCATTCTTCTTTCTCGATAGTAATATTTTCCTCATAAACACATTTTTTCAGTTTTTTCGCAATTATGACAGTACTTACTTAGAACTTCAAAGTCATTTATAAGTCCAGTTAAAATATCGATGATACCTATACCATGCAAAGAAGTATGGCTTCTTTTTTGCCAGGTACCATCATATGACACACAAACATCCAAGATTTCTTCATTATCAAGAGATAAATCACACTCAATGTATTTACAACGTATTACATCTCAAGATAGATTTAATACTTGCTTCTTGAATTCCTTGTTTTTTAAAGATAGGTCTGCCAAAATATTTGCAAAGGTTTTTTATCTATTGAATGAATCCCCAAAATCATGGTAAAGGTTTCTAAAGCAGCATGGCCTTTTCCTATCAAGAGAATAGCGCTGACAAATTTATTATTTATGTCAAATTTTCTTGATGCCGCCCTTGCACTTCTAAAAATAGAATTGTATTCATGAAAACATTTCACAAGCCAAGGCAATATTTGAAAAGCCATATGAGCTTTTAACATGAACATTTTAAGTTTTTCAATGGCAATTCTTGCAAGGAATCTCTTTCAGTAATAATGGCCAAATACTTTGGTCCATTATTGTGAAGGCTGGAGATGAAACAGTCAAGGAACTGCTGGAAGTATTCCTTACTTCATCACCGTCTAAATGAAGCTTTTCAAATTTTTGGCTGGAATTTCTACAACATCAGAAACTTCCAGTCTCTTCAACAGCAGAATCAGCAGTCATATCACAAACGCTTTTATTCCATAGTTTCATTGCATTCACAACTTGAGATAAGCGTTTCTTCAATGAGCGCCCTTTAGGTTTACGAAACCTTTTACTTATAGTATCCATTATAAATTATATAATCAAAAAATTAACCTTGAAAAAAGAGAAAACTATGTAATTGAAGCACTAAAAAAAATTCAATGGCAAGCAGATACAGAAACCAAATGAAACACATCAAAACCTGAATCGTTAAACATGAAAATCAAAGTCGTTACTCAAAGTAAACAAACATTAAAAAGAAGTGCGTAAGTTGTAGTTAAGCGTGTTTGCCACTCTGAAAACTAAAAATAATATTTTAAAAGTAATGCAGAAAGGCTTAGCGAAAGACTCACAATCATGAAAATGATGAATAGTTTCGCTAACATTCTGACAGCTGTAAAAAAAGAGGATGTGGTACATTGTTTACAAACTTTAATTGCTCTTATCTTCTCTACAAATTGTCCAAATGCAATAATCTGTTTAAATATTTAGCTGCTGGTGTCTATTATTTAGAGTTAAAATTGAAAAATTGATTTTTGCACCCAAAAATGGTCTGGTAAAGGTCCCTGGTCACTTTAAGGCAATTTTCCTTTAAAAAACACACACACACACATAATAAAAACCTCCCATGAATTTGTTTCAGTACTTCAATTTATTTTGGAATAGAACACATTGTCCTGGTTCACACGATTCCTATTGAAGGAAGTGTTTTACTCATGGAGTGTTTCATATTACAAAGCCAAAAGAGGAATTATATTCATTAAGGAAGGTTCTATCACATATTTTCACCACATCAAAAAAATATTTCAGGATTATCTATAACTTATTTCAAAAACAATTAAGAAATATAATTTATTACTAACAGTTATTCGTTAACAGAACACATATATTGTTCATACCAAAGCTTGGGGGGGGGGGAGCTGCATGCTATGTCAAAATGTCAGGAGCCTTATTTGTTATTCAGAATAGGAAGATTTTCATCACACACTGATTCCTGCCAAAAACATTAACATATATTGTTTGCCTTGCTAGCAAAAAGATTAACAATCTTTCAAAATCTACAAAGAGGCTGTGAAAGTTTCAACTGCACCCCGACATTGTGTTGCCTCATTTTAGTTAACACTTTCATATCTGTAAAAAGTACACTTGGTTTTATTCCACAAATAAAAAAAAATTTCTTTCTCATTTCATTTTGTGTCATTCTATTGCAGATAACAGTTCTTTAAGGCCAATTTCAACTAGTACTTGGCAGCATACTTTCCTTTTAAACCAATTAAGAATACCAGTCAGAGATAAATGAATAACAAACATGTATCATTGTAATCTCAACTGAAAAGTACAAAACTTGAAATATTTTATTCAAGTTGATTTAATTTTTCTGCAAAACTAATTATCCTTTGTAATAATGAAGTACTGAGAAAGTAATATAAAACATATGATTTGAAGTACTTTCAACACTTTTTAACAAGGTGAACAACAGGTTATTTTGAACATAATTCATAATTAGTAAAATTAATAATCTTTATTCTAACAGAAAAGAAATAAAAGAATGCTATAAAAATTTTCTGTAAGTACAGAAAAATTAATAATTACCTCATTTGTCATCAGATGAATAATTTCAAAAGCATGCTTAACAATTAATACAGCTTTTAATTTTTTGCCATTGTTACGCCCATGCATCATCATGGAATTGGTTAGACGTTCCACAATAGGGCATTGTGCTTTTCTGAAGCGTTTGGTAGCATATCTTCCTGCCGAATGAGGCAAATATCTAGCATACTTTTCCTTAACGGCTATGTAATCCTAGGAAAAGAAATTTAGTAAAATTACAAAGAATGTAAATATATTCAGTATCCTCCCAAGAGAATTTCTGACAGGCTTTTATAACTATATATTAATACTAAATTAATAAGATCATACAGAGAATGTGAAGTATATTTATAACCAAAATGAATATGCACAATTATATTACCTGAAAATGTATTGTTTGCAGTAAGAATATGTATTCATGAAAGAATTTAAAAATTTCTGTAACCTCCATACACACATAATTTTAAGACCTAATTACTTTTGAATTTAAGTGACTAAGTGGGGAAATGAATACAAATAATGATAGCATTATAATAAAAAATCGTATTCCTAGATTTTTTTAAAAATCCATTAAAATTAGCAATAATTCAAAGATATGAGCAATCAAAAATCTTTTAATACAAGTAGTTATGACAGCAATTTAATTTGAATTAGCTTCCTTTCATTAATAATAAAGGATATCTTACCTCAATGGCAAGAACCTGACAAATGATTCTCTAATTTAATTAATAATATGCATCAAGAATGTAAAATTGAATCAGTAAAGGCTAAGACAATTTTCAAGGAAATGAGAGCAAGTTTTGAGGTAGTATTTATCAACCTTCTTACAACTGTTATGTTAAAAAATCAATAAGTATTTCATGGTCAATATTACATTAAAACTTCCTTTCCCCTTAGATGATTACTATAAGTATAATATATACAAAAAAAATTAAATTTTTTAAAGAAATTTTAATTCAGTAAATGAAAATAAAATATATTTTAAAAAATGGTTGGGTAGAAATTTACTGTACGGTCACCCTTGGCGAATTTTTCAAAATCCCGCCAAAAGTCGCCATTCTGGCGACTTTAAAGCGAGAACCAATGAAAACAGAGCATAAAATCCAAAGAACGAGGGAACTAAAACAAAATCAAAATTATTCATGACGACCTCCAAATTGATCCTGTTTCGGAATGTATCAAAAGAACATCAATTAAGTTCTTCGAAAAAATACCCCAGATTCGTAACGAGTTACTTCAATTACCTGTTTACGATCCTGCAAAGCCTAGCTCTCGCAAGAGGCCTAGAGCGGTGATAGATAATATCTACGTCAACTTTCCAGCCGTTAAAAAGCTGAGAATCAACCAACTCTGTTACCAATCTGGCATTTTAAATTTTCAAAATTATACCTGCTTAGGCCTTAGATAGCTAGGATGTGCTACACACGATATTTCCTGGAATTATGTATTTTTTCTAAACTAAGCAAAATAACCCAACCCAGAATTAGAAGGCACATGCAGCATAACTCCATTAAATTTCTCAATAGTCCCATAAATAGTATAAACCTATTATTTTAATTATCTTAATTATTTACCAATGAAAAAAATGTTAATTAGCATTTTTGACGTTAGAGCTTTATTGCGCTCGTCTAAACTAGTTCAATTAATTTTAATGTACCCCCAACTAACAAATTAAAGTATTATTCAAAATTATGATGTGGAGTGCTCGTGACCACTTTGTCACACCGCGGAACTCCGAAACATCACGACGTTGCCGTTGCCGTAAAACAAAATCAACCTCACCATATATCACGGAAATTCAATTTTTCGGCAGGTTGCCAAAAAAAATTATTTATCGTCAACTTTGGAAAAATTCGCCAAGGCTGACCGGTAAGTAAATCTGATCCAATGGTTGAATTAGTGTACCCTGAGTTTGCCACCAATATGGCAATCCCAACACAATGCTCTTGTAGTAACCCTAATGATGTTTTGTTTACATCTTCTTACAATGGTAGAATTGTACATGAGCTTCAACTCTTTTAAAATAAATTTCTTATAAATAAAATTCTTTCTTATTACATCTTTGTCTTTCTCAATTATTTATTATTTACTATTCATGTTATCCACACAGTCTTTACGTTCAACGTGCTAGCGAAGATACTAGTTTCCCGCTCCCATGGCTAAAAATAAAAGAATGCTTATTGTTAAAATAAACCATAATTATATAGAGCAAAGATTTACCCATAACTATCCCATAAAAGTGTTTGTTTACTTTATCTGCCATCTTTATTGCCGACTTGGCACCCTTGGTGTGGCAAGGGGCACACCAAAAGTAACTTTTACCAAAAAATACTGATAATCAAGGAAAAAGAGAGATATTAACTAAAAACAAAGGGATAATACACAAGATGTAAAGAGAGTCAAATTTTTCTTAACAAATAAAGCCTCATTTAATTATTACTGATTATGACAATAAATAAAGAATTTAAATTCCTATTAAAACCCTTTAATAAATTTATTCTACTAAAGGAAGTATGTGGCAAAATTTAATTATAAAAATTAAAATTACAACATATATAAAAAAGAGCATGGAATTTTGTAACATGCTCAACATAAGGCTTTTAACAGTCATTCCCAATAAAGGATTAAAAATATAAATAATTCAAATTTAAGAAAAAATACAAGTGAAAAATTCCTAATTATGATAAATTAGAAGAAATAAAAATGCAAACACATGCAAAACCTTCCCTAAGTAAGATATACATATATGTAGGAACATACCGTTAAACTGATGTCGCTGACTTGTACATCACTTGAGCTCCATTTGCCAAATAATTTAATTTCTGGCAATTCTTGAGCCATTGGAATTGGGCTGGCATCATCCCACGTTTCAGTCATGTCTACAAAAATTCATACAAATTCCCAATATAATTATATTTTACTAAAAAGATAAAAGATGTAGCAAAATTATTTTAAGTGAAAACAATATTATATATTCCCAATCAAATACTAAAAAGGACATTTTGAATTAGTTTTAACATTTTAAGCCGATTTTTCAGCTTTTGACATTCCAGACAATGTTTATTTTTTCATATTGCATGGCTTTTTAACATTACAATAAAGAAAACTAACCTAACACTAGGTCAAAGAGATAGATGCATTTAAATCTAGAAGCCTATTAATATTTAGGTCTTGCATCGCAAGACAGGCAAAACTGCTATATGATAGGAAAATGCCACTTCTGAGTTCTTTAAGCATAAAATAATATGGTCAGATTATAATTATTAGCATTTTCCGTTTAGTAAACAGCAATATTTGTACCAAGAAATTTATGTGGACCAATTCAAAATAAATAAATAAATCAGATTTGAGAGATTGGTTACATTTACTATCAATTTATTGGTAGAATGAAATAATACTTGCATATTAACGAAATGCAGCGATTAAATACCAATAGAAGGAACAATGCTGGCATAACTAAATCATTTTAGGGTATTCAATTCGATTTTTGAAAACACTGATAGAATCAATGTTTTTCAGCAAACCTTAAAAATTCCGCTATACAGAAATTTAATCTAACTTGTAGTAGAAGTGCATTCAATGAACATTACAATAATTTTAAATATATACAGTGGGACAAACAATTGAGGATACACCTTACTTTTACTTGATAAATCAAACTTTCAATCGAAATAACACATTAACTAGAAGTGCAAACGCATTTTTATTTTCACAAGTAACAAAAGGGTTAATTTACAGAAAAAATAATGAAAATCAACAAAAAAATATCTAAAATTAAAAATTTCACAAGTATTTGAAATAAACATAGGCAGAATTTTACCTCAAAAAATTGAGGATACACCAATAAAATTTTTGGCTTAAAATGGTCATAAGTGTGCCCCCGAGTTTGTCGCCAATATGGCAACCCAATACAAAGCTCTTGTAGTAACCCTTATGATGTTTTGTTTACTTCTTTCTACAATGGTTGAGTTGTACATGAGCTTCAACTATTTTCATGAAAATATAAATTAAAAATAATATCAATTAAATATTTTATTTTTGATCTGTATTATAATTAAGATTTTTTGTATAGTTAATAAGAAGTTTCAATTATATTTTTAATGCGAATATAAAATATTTATTCCTTTACTCATTTTAATTGCCAGTATGCGATTTCACAAAATCGCCTGGTTTCTTTCTTTAAAAACCGTCTGCAATAGAATTATTCGCATTTCTCGTCATTCTTTCAAAGCTCTATCGTTTGTTTTCTTCGCTAGTTATTTTTTCAGCAATTATTCAAGAGTGGATGACAGGTGAATGGGATGGAAAAAAACATTTCGAACCTGATAAATGGATGAAGGGTGATTGGAATATTTTTTTTACAACAAATTAAATACTTCAAGTTTGTACTTTATGTCTTTAAAATTTCCTCTTAAATCCATTCTTTTTGTATCTTTGTCTTTCTGAATTATTTATTATTTACTGTTCATGTTATCCGCACATTCCTTATGTTCAATGTGCTAGCGAAGTTACTAGTTACCCGCTCCCGGGCATAGCGAAGCCGTAGGATGTTTTTTTAAGTTAAAAAATTATGCCCGGTGCCTTCAACAGATGCCGGAGGCATCTGTTGAAGGCACCGGGCCTGAAAAATAATAATAAAAAGACAATGCTTATCGATTTAAAAAAAATCATCATTATATTGCGAAAAGTCGTAACCGTCACTAACTCTTAAAAGTGTTTGTTTACAGTGTCCGCCATCTTTATTGGCGACTTGGCATCCTTGGCGCGGCAAGGGGCACACTATAAGTAACCTTTACCAATTTTTGTATAACTACCGCTAGATTTTTTTTGCTGATTTCTACTGTAATTGCCTAAGTTTGGCCAATTTTATCTTAAACCTTTTCGGCTTCTACTTTTGTCTTTTGAAGTTGTTTATGTGTATTTAAAGTCGTGATTTTAAATGGAAAATGGATCTTCGAAGAGAGACCAGTATTGATGTAAGAAAATTTATATTAAGATTATTTAAGAAATTAAAATCTTATCGTGAAATAGCTGAAATTGTTGGTAGAAGCCACTCGTGTGTCCAGAAAATCATTGGAAGTTTTAAAAGCGATGGATTAATTGAAAATAAAAGTGGAAGAGGAAGCAAAAGTATTCTGAGCGATGTAACCAAAAGGAAAATTTTGAAAGATATCAAGATTGATCCTAAACTAAGTGCAATCAAACTAGCTGTAGAAACTTCTCGAATAATGGGCAGAAGTGCAAGTGCTGAAACTGTGAGAAATGTGATTAGACATGCTGGATATAGCAGTCGAGTAGCTAGAAAGAAACATTTCATAAGCTTACAAAATCAGAAAAAGCATTTGGAGTTTGCAAAAACTCATCAATTGAAGACAGATAACTCTTGGAAGAAAGTTATATTTAGTGACGAAAGTAAATTCAACATTTTTGGAAGTGATGGCAGTTGCACCGTTCGGAGAAAGCCGAACACCGCTTTGGATCCAAAAAATAAACTTCCTACAGTTAAACATGCTGGTGGCTCAATCATGGTTTGGGGTTGTATGGCTTCAAATGGGGTAGGAAATTTAGTTTTTATAGATGGTATAATGGATCATAAGCTTTATATAGATATACTCAACAACAATCTTAAAGAAAGTGAAAAAAATTGGGTTTAGATGGAAATTTTATTTTCCAGCAAGACAACGACTCCAAACATACGGCACATAATGTCAAATTGTGGTGTCTTTTTCATTGTAAACAGCAATTGCACACATCACCACAGTCCCCTGACATCAATGTCATAGAAAATTTGTGGGCCGCAATCGAAATAGCGGTCTAAAAACACCAAATTAGGAACAAAGCCCATTTAAAGCAAGTGCTACAAGAATGGAATAAAATATCTCCACATACCACCAAAAAATTGGTCGAATCAATACCAAGACGTTTGGAGGACATTATAAAAGCCAAAAGACATGCAACCAAATATTGACACTGTCTTTGTATGCGATATGTCACAAAAATTTTATTGGTGTATCCTCAATTTTTTGAGGTAAAATTCTGCCTATGTTTATTTCAAATACTTGTGAGCGATATGTCACAAAAATTTTATTGGTGTATCCTCAATTTTTTGAGGTAAAATTCTGCCTATGTTTATTTTAAATACTTGTGAAATTTTTAATTTTAGATATTTTTTTGTTGATTTTCGTTATTTTTACTGTAAATTAACCCTTTTGTTAATCGGATGAATTTTTATTACATATATTCAATATTCCCGGATTCTAAGGTTACGCAGAATGAAGTTTAAGATAATGACAATAATTAAAAAAGACAAAACAAAAATCGTTTAAGATCTTAGAAAATTGGTTACAAGAAAGACAAAATCTCATGTTAAAATAAATACGCCATATGTTAAATTTCACCATGCTATCAATATAGACCATAATTGAGTCAAGTTTTTCAATTCCATAAAAAGTTCTTAATACTAAGTTTCACAAATTAACCTAGATAATATATTTATTCCTTGTATAGTTAGGACTAACAAATCGCCACGTCAAGATACTTAAAAGGAAAAAAAATATAACTTTTCAGCTCGACACATAAAAGGAACAAATATGAATCATGATCAAAACTAACAACGAAAGTTATTCATATACTTATAAAATATATTGAATAAAACGCTTATGCATTAGAAATGAATGCAAGAAGTACACGTGCTTCATACAGGATTCAGTATTCATTGACTAACAAACCAAAGTAAAATTTTTATTACTTATTTTCTACAAGAGATGCACTTACCTGTTTATAAAAATTACAATGGATACTATGCAAAAAAAAAAACGAAATAAGGGGAGTTTAATTTTAACTTGGCACAAGAATTATCGCACGCTGAAAACTCAGAGAAATGGAGCCATCAATAGAAGAAACAAGTTTAGTTGTAGCAGTCCGTAGTTTCAATGAAATAACGTCTGGAAAAATCAGAAAGTATATGTTTGAGAGTAGGACTATAAAAAGTCATGTGATACAAGTGAAGCAAGATTGATAACTCAGCGCGTGTTAAAAATAAGCAGCGTACTTATGATGAGTAAAACTATTATTTGAAGTTAAATAAATTTTATTTTTAACTTAAATAGTGTATTTTAGAAATATCATATTTTTCTAATAACATGACATTTTATTTCTGGTATTTTTATTTTTAAATAATTACGAGAAATTTGATGGATTTTTCTATTCCTTTTTGACCTAGAATATATTCAATTTCTGTCTAATTTTGATAAGTAAAATTCAACAAATGATTTTTAGTTAAAAATGACAACAATTTTAATGAAGTCTTTTTTTTTCACTTTCATCTAAAAATTATATAATACATAATGTTGACTTGCTGTTTGCATTGTTGCTGTCTTGCAAATTTTTCCTGCCTTGTGAAGACATCTTTGAAAATACCATTTTCATAAGATTTCGAAGAAAAAAAAAGACGGCACTACCACAAATAAATTCAAACCACCTTTAATTCTCGTTAACTATTTAATTGCATACTTTTTTTTTCATTCTTGAAAGCTACGGAGGAAGAATTTTGTTTAGTATTTATGCAGCTTACATAAAGAATAAGAAATTAAAATCAATACTTATGTATCGAGCAATATATCATTTTCTCCAAATCAAAAAACGGTCTTCAATAGATCGCCTACGAGCCAAAATTGGTTTACCACGTATTCAAAAACATTAAAGAATTTTAGTCACCAAAATAAAATTTGAAGTGGTTGGCGCTTCGTTGGCGGATCGACGGTTTAATATATAAGTACCATTAAATCTACAGTATAACAAAGTTTAGATGATGGATGAATCGAAAACTTTCTTTTTAAACAGTCCTCTAGCTTGTCGTGGAATTTAACTTTACTAAGATGGTATACATATGCATAACAGAATAGAACAGGTGTAATTTTTTTTAAAAAAAATGACATGAGTTTTTTGGTCAAAAATCATTCTGAAATGTGGTTTCATTAACAATACGTTATGAATAAGAGATTTAAATGAAAATGAAAATAATCAATACCATGGTCAACCAGCCAGTCGCCAAGGACTATTTATTGAATAGAAAGTAAAAACAATGTTATTCTAATCACTTTCATTCAGCAGTAATATCAAATGGCTTATTGCGAACTTTAGTTAATCACTGACAGTCACACCGATTTTTTTTCTTCAAATTTATGAATAAAAGTGGGCGAAAAAGGCTGCAAGCTTTCCGAATGGCAAGTGAGCCCCTTAATCTTAAAACAACATAGAATCATAGGTTACCTAAGCTGGATTAAAATTTCTCTAACTAAAATTATTGAAAATCAATACAGTGGCAAAGGGTTTAAGAACAGAAGGATAAATTACATCTTAACAAATTAGTTATCGATAAAAGATTAAGCCACCATCGCTAACATCAAATTGTGTTTGATAGTAATACTGGTTCGTCCCCTTGGATTAAGCCCACAATCATCAATACTACGTTAGTTCCTTTTACCCATAATCATGACACCTTTATCCTAAATAAATAAAAGAAATTATTTTAGTTACTCACTATTTAACCTCAGTGGAAAAGGTGAATTTTGTCACCAGTGTTCCTGATTGAAGGATTCAAATTACAGACATCAACATTGTAAATGAGTACATCATTGAGAATGTACACACGGACTTTAGCATAGTGGGCATTAAGGAAAAGCTCACTGAACAGGACATTACTGCTAATGCTAAAATAGTAAGTTTCGAAAAGAAGGAGATTCTATTCTGATGGTTTTAAACAAAAAAAGATGCAAAAATTGTGGAGCTTACTTGCAGGAGATTGTAATTCACTCAAAAAATGTTTTAGAAGCGAAGAATCCCATAACGTCTACAATACATAGTTCTGATTTTCCACTCTAGTAAAACTATTATAAATTTGATTAGAGAAAAATATATCTCATTCCGGGAAGAAAGAAAGAAAACCACAAAGCAAAGTTTTGCACAAATGGTAAGAGGTGAGTTTTCGGTTCAGAATACGGTAAACCCAAACAAACCAATAATTGATCTTTATTCGGCTTTACAGGACTTTGCAAAACTAATAACTTTTCTTTTCCCATAAGGAAAATAACTCGTAAAATTTCAACAATTAAACAGAGAGTGTAAACATAGGGAAAAATTAGAGACATTTTGAAGAACAATTGATGAAAATATTACTCTCCTAAAACAAATCGGGTCTCCAAGGGCACTTATTGACTGGCTACAACCTAAAATTGATCTTGAATCAAATCTTGAATTTTGCCTTCTTTGTCCATACATTGCAGACGATCAATGGTCCCGCTTTGAAATAAATCATTTCAGTGTTAGGGAGGATATCTCTGAAATTGGGTTTAAGAAAAGACAAAAACTTTTATCTTCCTTTCTCCCTTTTTTTCCCTTTAATTTTTCTTCCCATGAAATTTGTTTAGTGGAACATTCTAGGGGTCAAACATAAATTCCCTTGGCTGTTAAGTTCCCTTTTTCGTCTGCCCATCATTATTTTTAAAAAAAACTTAGCTCAATGATTCTACTTCTTTCTGTCAAAAACAAACAAACAAAAAACCATTTCTTGTATAAAGACAAGGCTCTATTAGAGGTGGACTGTTAACTGCATTAAAGCAGAATATTTCAGCTCAACTGATCTCTCTCAACCTTCTTTCGTTAAAAGTGGAGATCCTATCTTTGTTTTCACAAATCTCTCCTCCTTTCATATGGCAGGAGGAATTTAATGTACATCATCTAGCACTTAGGAATCCTTATTCACATTCCGATGCAAACTTGAGCCTGGATTGGATTAGAACCAAACATGTATCCTGCTAAATATAAAAAAGTTTCCCCTGATATCAGGAGACCTTAGCCACTTATTTATTTGATTTGTCCATCTGTTCCGAGTATACTGTTGTTGTTGATGTTTCTAATGTCATTTGACACGCAGTCAGCGATTTTAAGCCGAGGGTGCGTCACTAGGTTTTAAGTAGTGCCATCTAGGGTCAAGGGTACGTCTTATTTACTCACGCATCACATTCACTTGCACAGCCCCTTTTTACAGGGAGGACACATTCGCGCATCTCATAGATAGAACAGATGAAGAACAACCATGCCCGAACCGGGATTCGAAACCAGAACACCCAAATCACGGGGAAGACGTGCTAACTGGAAATGTATGATAATGATCACTGCTCCATTTTTTCTCCTTACGCAATTTATGCACAAAACGTCTTTGTACACGGAAATACATAACTTGTGGTCAATTTTCAAAGAAGATTAATGCTTTTGTCATTGAGATAATTGTCAAAAAGTAGTATCTTCTTTCGATGGACTTAACAAATCTTCCAGGAAATTACAAACAAATCATTCTATTCATTCTCTAGGTCAACCCACTTTCACTGCCCTTGGTGTTACACAAAATACAATTAACTTAAGGTTTTTTAAAAGGAAGTTATTAAGAATGGCGAAATCATACTCTTTCATTTTAAATTGGACTGCATATAAAGAAATAGCGGTTATTCTCAGCAAATACTTCCGGAGTAGAAAATTCAGATTAGGGGAGAAAACTTGTCAGGAGATATCTTCTTCCCATCAGATATTTCGCATCGTTAAAGCCTTTCTTAAGAAAGATTAATGTTCTTGTATATTCAATCTTGTTCTCTCTTCTGGTATTTCTCTGACAGCACCTATTTCTCAGACAAGTTAACTTAATTAAGTGAGCACCTAATATATGAATACCTTTAGACTTTACTGTAGATGTCCCAGACACTTATGATGATAAGAGTCTAAAGGTCCTTTCTCTTGTAGAGAATTTCAAAATGTATATTCAAAATCAGAAATAAATCCTCTGTCATAGATCAGATCAACAAGAAAATATTGTCTTGTCTTTCTGATACAAACACACATAAGACATACATATAAAATACTATATTTGTTCAATAATTTATCGACCAACATGGTTGTTCCAGTAAGCTGAAGAATAGTGAAAATAAATCCTATCTTAAAACCTAAAAGAAATGCAGCAGATATTATATCCTACAGACCTATTGCATTGACATCTGTCGTGGCGAAAATTTTTGAACGGATTATTCTAATTAAGCTACTACGCTTTTAATTGGAATTTTTTTCTCTGTTGTATGCCAGATTCCTCCCGTACAATGGCTATAATAGCCTATCTGTAGCTCTACTTAATAAAATTTTGACGGCCAGAGCTCAGAAAAAGCTTGCGTATTGTTTTTCTTTTGATATAAAGACTTCATAATATCTGGCATGACGGCTTAATAAACAAGATATTTCAATCGGAGATTAAATGTAGTTTTATCCCGTAAATCCCTTATTCCTTACAAGATAGAAAAGCTTTTGTATCATGAAGAGGCGTGTCCTGTTCATTATTTAAATCCAAAAGGGGCATCTTACAAGGAAGCATTTTTCCCCTTCACTTTTCACAATTTTGTTGAAAGATATCTATAATATTTAACCTAATGATATCATGTGCTTCATAAATGCGGATGACCTATTTTTGTTAGTGGAGGAAGCTAATATCTAGGCGATTAAAAACAAGATGTGTTTCTGAATTTCTAAATTGAAATACGGGACAATGAATGGCATACGGATATAGTAACTTAGAAAAGTTGTTTCTAATGGCACTTGTCATAGACAAACTCGCTGACGAAATCAGAGATTTTAAACTGAGGGAGAATCTTTTGCTTTTCTGTAGAGCCAATTAGGGCCAAGAATATTTTTGAACACACATACACACGCTTGCACAACATTTTTTTACTAGAGGGAGCTCTTTCACGCACCTCACAAATAGAGGACTGAAGAAGAACAACCATGCCGAACCAGGACTCCCAGATCACGGGAAAGGAACGCTACCTGTAAGCCAAGACGCCGGTACTCAAAAAAGTAACATAATAAACCATTCCTCTCGGAGATCGCCAGTTGAGTTCTCAGCCCTTTTCTTTGGTTGTAGAATCCGCTGGCCCAATAATGTTTGTTATCTTGGCGTAAAGTTCGCTGCAATTTTATCCTTTCGTTCAAATTTTTACCAACTTAAAACCAAATCCTTTTAAGAGATTAAATGTAATCAAAGGATTAGCAGCTTGAAGGTGAGGTAAGAACGCATCTAATTTTATCAAAATATGCTATGCATATATTACCCAAATATTGAATTTTCAGCTCTTATAGTTGGTATGACTAATAAATCTGACTATGTAGCTTTGCAAACTATTCAGAATAACATCCTTTGATGTGTTCTTGTTATCCTACGGTAGACATCTCTCCCAATTCTATACAAAATAGCGAATGAAATCAATATGAAACTGACGTCCGAAAAGAAAATAATAATATTCTTTGGGAATTAGTTCTCAACCTGCGAATTCCCAGATGTGTCGAAATTAATTCTATCATTTCTAACCTAATTTTCCAGACTCCCATGTGGAAGCACATTGCAAGAATATTGCCGTCTAGTAAACCTGTCTCCGGACCAAACCATTCTAATCATAGTTCCGGTAAGATGAAGTGACAACAAACAATTCGTCATATATGACGAGTTTCCAACAAAGAAATTTGGATCCAAGCACCATCAAATTTACACAGGAGGCCGAGTTCACAGCTTCTCTCAGGATCAGATTATTTTGGTCATCGATGAATAAAAGGATAATTCTACTGCGGTTGTTGCTGTCAAATACTCCTCGAATGTTGTCATAAAGGAAAGGATATACAACATAAATTCTGTTTTTTGAGGGAGAGTTTGGCTATAGTTATGACTGTTATGAACTTAACTCAAGAAAATAAAGATTACGTCATCTTGAAGGACAATTCATCCAATTTAATGGCTCTGAGAAGCCTCAATTTCCATTGTCTGAAAATCTCTCGTTCTCTGGCCCAGCTTATATTTAATACCTTAAAGCTATGTTTTTCATACACTTCCACCCACAGAATTACAGAAAATGAACGATCTGACTCTTAATACAAAAAAAGCTTAAACTTTTCCTTATATCTGTGACTGGATCTCGTTCGAAGATGCCATTTCGGTATGCGCTAAAATTGATGGAAGTAAATAAAATATGGAATGGGAAAATTCCAAATATTTTGAGAAATATAAATGGCTTAATGATTTCAATTTTTAAAAACTCAATTTATTTAGACGTAATGAAGCATTAATTTTTCAATTAACGTCTCGGACTCTACCCGTTAATGTATGTCTTCGTAAATGCAGGATCATTGAATTACCAAATTGTGTCCATTGCCGAGGTTCCAGAAACCTGTGAAAATTTCGTTCCCTCTTGCCGTAAATAAGAGACAGCAAGAAATTATCTCCGGCCAAATTGGGTTGCATTCCACTGACTTCAGATTGGATTTGTGATTTTTTTCCGTTAAGGGATGTCATAAAATGAAGGCTATTTATGACTCTTTGGACTTTTTGTTGTTCCTGTCAGATTTCAAATTTCTTGCGATATTCGTGTTTCATATTCATCAACCCGGCTCGAACTAAGAATCCGTTCTAGAGCGCGGGCTGGAGAACAAACCTTCATTCCCCCTGTTTCTGTGTATAAAACAAGGGTTTGACTGAGAATTTTAAAATTAAAAAATAAAAACGCAAATTATAAAAAAAGTTTGAAATCCATTTTTGAGATGAAGCAAAACAGTATGAATTTCAATTTAATATACTTATCACACAATCTCATGTATTGAATTTTAAACTCATTCTTTTTTTAATGCAATTTAATATTATGATTCAATGGTTAATTTTTGTTAGAATTTCTTTATATAGAACAGTCTGACTAAAAATCTTAAATTAACCGTACCTTATACATCAAAACCTTATTTGAGCTTCAGTCATAAAATTAAACTTCTATTTTTTTAAAAAATTTTTTATTTCCACTAAAATATCTAACAGACTTGGAATACATTATCTTCAACATTTTCTTATTTTCTATATTCACTTAATAGCCCAGGCATTAGGTGTTAATGGGCGGAAAATATTTTTTAATACTTTATTTAGATAAAATGTTAACTATCAAATTGTCAATGAATATTCACTAAAGCTTTTCTTATTCTTCAATAAAAAGTGCTTGACTTGAATATAAACATTGAGGGGTATAGCGATAAAGGCTGTAATCTCAACAATAAAAAGTAAAATGTTAAGAACATACAGCATAACAAAAAATATAGTTATCATATTATAAAAGCTGGCTGCAGTTAGCTATGTGGTATAAATATCGTTTGAAAAAAAAAGGTTAAAATATATGAAATAATATTTTATAAAATACAGTGTACACACAAATGAATATATTCTTTAAAAAACTTTTATGGGAAAAATACTAATATACAAAGTAACAACAATTTATAATAGATATTATATTTATAACTCTTGATTTCAATTAATGCATTTTTGAAAATTTTATCTGATTTCAATTCAATGATGGTATTATAGATATGAGTGGGCTTTTATTGTCTTTTTGCAACCAATATTTTCAAAACCTTCTTTGCCATTGAATGTGCATCATAATTTCGAATTGAGTTCATGCTACAATGGCATCATTTCTCAATCCGAAAAAATAGCAGGCGAAAAATTGAAACCAAAAAATTTAACATACACAATACCGATGAACACGGTGTTTCCTTGAGGGAAAACAATTCCGTATCTTCCAGATTGGAGCGAAAAACAAACAGGTAGCTGTTAGAAATTTCATGACTTTGGAGGGTCCCATAAGCCTGAGAAGGGTTCAAATCCATTTTTTTTCCAGTTTGTATTTTCATTTGCTTTATTATGTATTTGAATATGCTCACTTTAAAATCAGATATTGTGTAAATTGTAATTAAGATTTTTTTAAGTTTTCAAACACTTTTGCTGATCGTTTATATCTATATGCAGTCCAGCCTCGCTTATCGTACACCTCGAACAATAACTCGCATAACATGCAAAACAAAATGTAAATAAAGTGACTCTTTTAGAGAGTGATGTTTCGCAGAACGAGTCTCGAGAATTGACACCATAACGTTACATGTTTGATTGGTTTGTGTCAGGCGATTGTTTGAAGAAAACCTTAACGTCTACATGGATGGTATTTTTGCTTGAAAGCATTGTCGATCGCCATTCCGGGCTGCTTATGCAGATGAGATTTTGTCTCTTGCGAAGATAATACGGTCAAAAGAGGATAACAACGATATTGGTGCTTATACAGTATTGTTCTTAAATACATAATACGTACACATAATCAAAATTATCAAAGAACTTATGGAACTACATTCTGTATGGTAATAAAAAGCTGTTGAGGAGATTTGGTTAAAAGAGGAAAAAATAAATGTTACCTAGAAACTAACTTCCAATGTAACACGAGAGATATTGAAATCATGAAAAAATATTGCATTGTAAGGAGAAGCACCAACTTAATAAGGCAACAATTATGTACCCTAAAAATTCATTTAATGATAATGATGTATCACATTTCCACCAAATTTTGAGTTTAATTAGTTAACTATACTGTTTATAAAGCAACATTAGGACTATTTCAGGATGAACCTCGTAAATCTGAACTGCATTCAGATGACGAGGACGTCACCTGAGCTGGCTTCTCTTGAAATTTCCACATTACACCAGCACGCGGATGTTTCACCCCGACGGATTTATTGAGCACCAGACCCGATTATACGACGGTTCTTCGGTGGAATCGGGTCTCAAACCCAAAACTCTTTGGTTCCGAAGCCAAGACCTTACCATCAGGCTCTCCTTTAAAATTTGAAGCATAGTCAAGGTTAAATGTCTTTAAATAATAATATTCTCTAATAAGAAAACATGCACTACAAATAATAAATTGCAGTATTTTAAATTTGTTTGAATATATAAAAATTCGGAAGGGAACGCATTCTCCTCATTTTACATAGATTTCTTTAGAGAAAAAATTGTTTCACATCATAAGTAAGATTATCAATACAAGATTATCTCTAAAATCCTTTTATGTTCAAAATGGTGTCTTATACAGTTACAGAAGTAATTTTCTTATAGTGACTATGTTGAATTTACCTTGATATGCTACAGTGCCCATAGTGTAGAAGTAAGGAAGTTACAAATAATAGAGTATACATAGTAACAGATCAGCTAGAAAACTTTAGCTATACTATAAAAAAAAAAAAAAAAAACGCAAGAAAAAGTGTCACTAAGTCATGGAAATTACTTGATAGAGACATTTGCGTTTAAAATTATGAACTTCATGTAACTTAAAATAAGGTTCGAACTAAAATGGAATAATGTATTCTCCATTATTACAACATTTTTCCGATTTTCTTTCATTATTTTTTCAGGTCATTGCCATAGCTCAATTAGGAAAAACTGTATAATAGTGCCAGAGAGTACAATTTACAAGATTATTAAATTAGTATGCTTTTAAAAACAACACCGCTTTTAGTTTCTAAACAATATATATCTCCCTCTTTTTTTTCATAACAATATTTACAAACTTAATTTTTTTTTTCTGTTAATCCTCTCACAAAATTTCAAATCAGTCCACCATTCAAGTGCACATTCCCACTCTCTATGGCATATACTTACAAAGTTTTGTAGATCTTTGTTAAACAGTTTAGCCTGTAGATTGACAACATACATCTGCACACAACCTTTATTATTAATAGATATTCATAAGTTTATAATAGACATTATAATTTCTCTATTAGATAAGTCTAAAAGTTAAATGGCAACTTTATTTAAGACTTAAAAGATTTGTTAATACAAATCAATTATTGGCAACATAAACTTTTCAAGCTCTAGCTTATCAGATGACATCAAATATAGTTATATAGTTTAATCCAATTTTTCCTTTCGCAAATTAAAAATAAATTCCTCAATAAATGTCCCAAAATAAGTATATTAAATCACAATTACTCTGCCCTCAATTCTTACCTAGAATTCACAACTGAAAGAAATATTCCCTCCTTGTCCCTGAGTTGATCATAGCTATAGAGTCTGTTGTTTGCAATTCAACAGATAATTCGGAACTTAATAAGTCAAATTGAGCCACAGAAAATGATTTAACAGAGCAAACATCTTTAATACTTATTCATAAGTAAAATGACTAACGAGGGTGACCTTAGACAACTCTTCATGAAAATTCCATTTATGATGCAGATTGCAAGTAATAGACAGACTATTGTCAGAACACTAAATTTTACATACAAACATGGTTGTGTAGATTTCAGCATATCAGAATTTGTTTAAATAGTTTCTGAGCTAAAATAATTCACCAGCACTTTCAAAATCGAATATTTCTATAGCGTTAATCAAAATTATCTTTATGCCCTTTAAATGATCAAAACAGATGTTTTGAATCACTATTATATATATATATATATATATATAAAGATAAAAAGCATATTTTTGAAGCAGTTGTATGGCCGAAGAGATAGAGAGATTTTGAATTTTTAAACTTCACTTTACTCCTTTTCAGGAGGTATAATTTATATACAAGCAAGAGACGAAAAGGCATATCAATTTAAATCACAAAACCAGAACAAATCAAGTGAATGAAATATTTTTCTGCTTATTATATGCCACAAGATTCTGATAGGGATTTATGGGTGTCAGTTTAGGTAAGATAATTACAGGAATCTTTTAAAAGAATTAATTTAGATTTAACATTTCTTATCATATCCCTCAGAGCATGAGAAATGCTGATTTAAGCATTTTTACAGAGCTTCTGTAGCATTAATCAAAGAAAAAAGACGGGACTAGATCATGAAATATGAGAAAATTTTGGAATTATATTAATATAGTAAAATTAGGATAATGAGGATTTAGAGATATCATTACTTATATCAACAATAATACATTTCAATAAAATGAAATGAAAAAAATTCAAACAAGTGCTCTTATAGAACATTTTTTTTATTAAAATCTTTACAGAATAATGTTACCAGTCTCATTTAGACAATATGCTGGAATGATGCAAGGTAGGGAGGAAGAAACTGGGTATTTTTTTTCTGTATGCACAAGATAACAAAACACATTTTCAATGAATAACATATTTAGATGACTATAAATTTTTGTTAACAAATGGCAGTGACTTTCAAATATTGAGGAAATAAATTTAAATTTTAAATTCTAGCAAACTAAAAATGCATAAAATCATTCACATTAAAACACATTGGTCACATCTCTTTACATCAACTTCACTCAGCAAATACTGATCAAGTATTCACAGAAAAACATGCAACTGGCAAGATACTGCCTCGTTTTTCATCGAAATCTCATTACATTTACAGATATTTATAGAAAACAGTATTTAGGTACATTATTCAAAAGTTGAAAGTAATGGAAGTTAAAACAGACAAAGGGATTTAGTTGATCATTTTTTATAACACTATATCTGTACATAAAGAAAAAAAATTTAGAATTTTGATTACACTGGAAGAATAGGATTAACTCACCGCATATAGGAAGCAAACAAGATTATAAACTTTTTCAATAAATAAATATTAGAGGAAAGTGAGAAATGAATAATTTTTAAAGAATACACAAACATAACACCAACACTGATTGTATAATACATACTTAATTTAAATTGCAACATATGAAAAATATCTTAAAATTCAAAGAAAATATCAACACTATGTACACCAAATAGAAAGTTACACTTTCCAATTTCTAATGAAAAGACAACTTCCAATAACCTGCTTCAACGAGAGAATTGTACAATGAGGAATGATGCTCTTCTCTCCAGTGGAGAGACACAGCCAGAAGGAAACAAATCTATCTAAGAACACCCTGTTGTTTTAAAAGCCAACAAATCCATTGAATAACAGCAAGCCAACTGATTATGAGGTTTGTCCGAGAGAGAGTGTATGTACAGTGAAATTTACAAGCAGTTTTTTATTCCATGTTAAAAACATTGACATGGAAGACAATTTCTAAGTCCTCTAAATGACCACCTCAGTCAAAACATTCGCAGCGAGAATCCTCCACTGTCGGGACTGGTCTCAGACTCACTGATATGAATCTGTTCCAGGAGGGATGTGGCCATGGCAATGTCAGGAATTATTTCATTTAGGTGATCACTACAACAGCTTCTTGACATCTGAAAAGAATAACAAAATTTATCTTAGAAAAATAATAAATGCCTCTACCCAATAAAACCTTTAAAATTATATGAGTAATGAATGAATAAATACTTAGAATCAGTTTATTATTCTACACATAAGCTTCATAAGTATTAAGGTTCATGCAAGCAAGAAAATAAAGCAATGGTTTATTGATTGATTATATAACAAATTAATTGTACAAACTTATTTGTAATATTTTTATAACAAAATTTACATCAAAATAGCTTCTTAATTATTTTTCTTAGTTAAATTTACAAAGCTTCATATATTCTACTGTTTCTTGAATGAAGAATCCATTTATACGATCTCATTTGAAATAAGGAACTGTTAGTTTAAGAATTCCTGGTTTATCCAGATAACTAACAAGATTTAATTATTTTAATTGCAATCAAACGACTGAATTTTCCATCAAACTACAACTCCACCCTCCATCACCTGAAGTAGTTTGAAAATCAGTTTTCACTTTGACTATAGTACAAATTATAGCAGGATGAGGTTGATATTACTGCAATATTGAAGCATTACAGAATTATACTATTTTCCAAAATACTAATAGCAATGTATTTGATTAAAAGTGATCGTTGAAAGTACTAATTTTAAAAGGGGGGAAAAGATGTTGAATTGTGAAGAATTGTTTTTAAAACTAGCAAAATGTCACACCTGCCTTTATTTTTATTTATAGTTAATAGAATTAAGTAAAGCTTAAAATTACAGATGCTGCTTCACAAATAATTAATAGTCAGTAATAATTAATAGGTAAATAAAAACTCAGATTAAATACATCCTAATCCTTAAAAACATTACATTTATATATACATAAAATTATGAAGCATGACTATCTTTTTAAAATATTCCTGCAAGAACTTCATGAAACAGTTCAGTGCTGAAAAATAAAAGCTTCAATATAATTACAGAAAAGGAAAAAAAGTCAGTATTAAATCATTAATTGTCAAACCATATTACAGGAACAATAGCTATATAAATGTATCCACTCCAAGTGCTATTTTCATGACTTTAATTTTTAACAATAACCCTAAAACATTTGATCACAAATAAAAATATAACTTTAAAAGTTACTTCTCTCATCCTTTTTAATGAAATCCTAAAAAATGTATGAAATATTCTAATTCACATAAATAACTTTCCTAATTTCTTGATTGTATCCTGATATTTTTAAAAAAATTCCTTTTGATGAAATAAATGTTATAATGTCAATCGCTATAAATAATAATAATTTATAAATAAATTTTACTTCAACAAATAAAAATTTCAAAAATTTGAAATCAATTGTGAATTATAACTCAAGATCTTTCCCATTAAAGTCATTTTATTTTCTATAACATGTGCTTTTAAATTTTCAAACATATATATATATATATATATATATATATATATATATATATATATTAAGGTTAATACCTCAAAAATACTGCTTAATTTCCATTTTATAATATATTGTTGTTAAATTATTATTAGTTTTAAAATTGATATAGATTTATTTTAGCAGCAGATCTTTTATCAATCAATTGATTACTATTTAAATTTTAATACTTACCAATCTATACCAAATGTTTGATAGTGAACAGAACTTCCAACACTTATTTTTTCCAAATCTTATAAATTTTCAATTTTGACCAAATACTCTTACTATCAAGAACAATCCTGGCATTAGCTTCTGATCAGATTCAAAGGCATTGGTTTGAAAGTATATATGTGGAAAGATAGATCCTCATTATTCTAATTTACCCCACATAGAATATGAGTAGATTATATGATGGGGTTTTTATTAATTTTACTTTTTTATGTGTGAATACAATTACACTGAGATTATCTCTAATACTTACATTCTTTCATACACGGTGTAGGAATTCCCTTATGAAATTTGATATCAGTTGTAAGTAATAATATTTATATCATCTGTCTGATGTCTCTTTTTATAATGCTACACTTTTAGAATTTTTACCTGATTTGATGATTGAAGAGGCTCATCTCTGGCCTCCCCAAGTTCTAAGCTGAGATGCCTAGAAGGTTTGTACATTCTTGGCAGCCCATACATATGACTAGAATGGTCCCCAGCATAACGTGACTGATGGCCTGGAGTTGCAGAACTGGCAACTGGGTGATGCTCAGCTCCATATTCCTCCAAGAATTGATAAGAAGTGCGATGAAGCACCTCCATGACTTTGTCCGGAAGGCCAAACTCTCGGACAACGCGCAATTGCAACAGTTTGGTCACATCACAGTGATTTCTGATGACCGAATAAGCTCGACGAGCAGATTGGCTTTGCCTCAACTCCTTTTCACGTTTTTTCATTTGCCGCAAGGTCACCTCATCTGAAAAACAATGGAATGTCACAGAAACTCCCCAAGTTACTTTAATGAAATTTAAATACCCAATGTTTTAAAGAAATATTACTTTCTTATTAAATAAGGCAAGTGAAATTCAAGTTTGATTTATATATGTTATATGATATGATTAAAACATTTAACATTATGGAAAATAAAATTAAATTATAAAAAAATTAATACACAAAAGTAATAAATATAGAAGTTAAAAAGTAAAAGAAAGCAATACAGCCAATAAATATATCATTTGGAAGCACAATCAAGAGTTTATAAGCTTCCAAAACATTAAAAAAAAACAGGTTTTGATTAATAATACTATTAATTTGTTTTACAAACAAAACAGACTGAGTTAAATTTTTGAAAACTTGACTTAAGATATAAAATAGGAATGGATCAGAATGGATAATTCATTATTGAGTTGAGCTTAGATATAATTTATAATTCCTATCAAACAAAATAGTTACATGATTTAAAAAATCTCTACTGGTAACTTGCACATCAATCAACATTAAAATCTTTTATAGCAATTTATTAAAAAAGGAAAATTTGATATATAATTTATATATATATATATATATATATGAATATTAAGATAAATTCAAGGTAGTTTATACAAGTCAAGTTGTTTATATACCATTTTTCAAAATACAGGAGCAAAGATAAACTTTTTAAATACACAAATGCAATAATGTAAAACATTTTGTTCAATTAAACGAGTTAATATTTCAGAAATGGCCAAGCAATATTTTGTGAACAATAATTTCTATACGAAGAAGTCAGGTGCTTACCGAGCACAACATCCTTCATAAATTCCAAACTGGATAGAGGACAGAGGTGCCCAAGAGGTACAACTCCTTCACTGAAAGAGAGGGGTTTCTCCACCATATATAGGGTGTCAGGAATGTGAGAGATGTGCCACACTTGCTGACGAACCACATCTGTGTCTTGACCCAATTGTTCCTCCAACCATGCCTATAAAAGAAACCCATATTAATTAAATAACCAGCACATTCAATTCTTATTAAAACAAATTTAGTACGGATAATCAGTAAATGGTTCAAAATAGCATGGTGCAACTTTATTTTGTGTCACTAATTTTGGTTGTTACAGTTTATTTCAGGAGTAAAATCAGTAAGATAACAATGCTCATTTTTCTTTCCCCTGTCCCCTAAAACAGAATCTATTATTATAAAAGCTGTTAAAGTTGTTTATGTGTCATATGCTAAAAATTCATATCATGTATTTCTCTTCATAGTTAAGAATCTTTCAGAAGCTACTCAATTTCCAATCATGTTATTTTAAATTAATTTATTATCATGTTAATGATTTGTTTACTGCACTGCAAATCTCCAAAAATGGTTATAGGTGTAGGAAAAGCCCAATTTTCAAAATTAAAGAAGGAATCCTTAAAAAGCAGATGCAGAAAAATTAAATTTCAAAACACAAACTTTCAATTCCTGAGTAGTCAAAGGCATCAAAATGATAAAAATTCATAACTACTGAAAAACTAACTAAGAAATATTTTGGTTCCTGAAAACTTCAATTTGTTGTAGTAGTTATTAAGTATGATCCCTGGGCTTATGGTATCAGAGTAGAAATTAAAACTGAGGAAGTGACAACAACTAATCATGTAGCACTAGAAAAACGGACTTTAGCTGATCAAAAAACTTGTTTGGGCAACATTTACGTCCTATTAGTTCAAATGAACTTTGTCATGTTAAACATTAAATGATGTTTAATGATATCTGGAATTAACAGAAAGCTGTCTTTGAGCCTGAAATTTCTGTCTTAAACAGTTTCTTTGTTAAAAACAACTACTGCTTCAAAATATGAACAACATCAAAACTATGACAGATCACTGAAATAATTTCTGAAAGTAATGAGGTGCTGACAGAAATGCAGCTCAAAATTGCTGACGATCTTCAATTAATTATATTTCTGCACAGCAGCCTTGATTATTTCAAAAACTGAACTTTGTGTGAAAAAAACATCATAAGCGTTAGTGGTTTCAGGGATGAACTGCACAAATCCTGAAGCCATGAAAATAAAATTATATTAGAATTCAAAGGATAGCAATCCATAGGAAATATTAATCCTGCAACATAGTGGGCTCAATATTCTTCAATCAAAAACGATAAGCATTCTTTGAAAATGAACTCTGAGAAATAGAATACAAGTCAAAACAAAAAATCAAATTAATACAAAAGTTGGAGAGTGAGAACAATTCTTTTTAAGAGTGTGTTGTGCATTCTTAAATTAAAATGAAATCTGATTTCAATATCAAAAGAAATGATGAAGGAAAGATGAATTATTCTTCCTGATTAAATAATATAGAATTACTAAATCTTTGCTTATGACCACCATCCTGAAATGAGACATATTATACATAAAATCAAAACTTAAAATTTTTGCGACTGTTATTGAATTCCAAAAACAGCACTCATTATCTAAATGAAAATCTAAAAGAAATTTAAGAACGGTGCAAGAATTAAATTTCAATAATAAGATTCCTTAAAGACCTGTAAAATTTGTATCCAGTCAAAAAAAGACAAAACACCTATAGAACCTTTCTAAAAGAATCTTAAGTTTAAAAGTAAAAAGCTTTTACAACTTGTGTATTCTTATGTTATAAATGAGTGAAATTACAGATTTGTACTATTTCACCAGTTTTAATTATGATATATCAAGATACATTACAATCAATATTCTGAAAACCAAAAATGAAGTACAGAAAGACTTTACAAATTCTAAAAAATTATTGAAAATGAACTGCAAAAAAAACAAAAACGTTCCAAAATATGAGTTAAGAGTGTCGTGAAACAATTTGAAACTTTATTTCTAGTACAAGGAATGAAAAGGGAAAAATCTGCTCCTCTAAACCCACAACAAAACAGTGCAGCAGATGAATTGAATCAAAGCCTTGCAAACAGTTATGTGTCATTTAATTTAATCTGGTTTGACACTTTGCATACGAACAGATGTAATAAAATTATTTGAATCTGCAATTGTTCACCATTCAAAAAAAAAAAAAAATCTAATGAAATATTTTCTAGAATTGATCCAGTACAAAATTTGTCAAAAAAAAAAAAAAAAAAAAAAAAAGTCCTACACTTTAGCAGATATAGAAAAGTAAAATTCAATCTAAGGTCAAACAAGTACAAATTCAAAAAATGTTCCACTGAAACCAATGTTTATTACTTGTATAATAGAAAACTAAGAATGTATAAGCAAAAATATTTGTTTCAATGATAAGTTCTAAAACCTAAAGCCATCTGAGGTAGAATTCGCAAATCATGATCAATTTTTCTTCAAGCGCTGAAACCAAATATATCATCTGACCCAAATCATTCAACTAGCAATAAAAAAAGAAATACAAACTTTTGATTCTGAAAATGAAGCTAGAAACCCTCATGTACAATTCCAGATATAAAGGATAGAGCTGTGGTGTTGGGAAATCAAAGGTTTTGAGATCAAGAAAAATAAGCTAAACAAAGAATTTATATAAAATGCACTCAGAAACTGAAGAAGTTTAATCAATTTTAGATTTCTAGAATTAACTTCTATTGTTAAAGAAGCTATGACCTAATAAATATACTTTGAGAGAAAAAGTACTATTCTTTAATTATGCAGAATGCATGGACCTAATAGTAATTTTTTTTATCTATTAACACATTTTTGTAATTCAGATACCACCTTTTAGTTTTCAGAAAATATATTAAAGCAAAAAAAAAAAAAAAATCAGCAATAAAACTGTATATTAAGAAAGGAATTAAAAAAAAAAAGGCTTGATCATTTGGAGGATTAATAGTAAACATAACTAAACATGTTAAAAACTCGTTGACATCAAATAATAGGCAACTATTGATAATAAATTGATCAACAAAAAAGAAAAAATATTCTGCATAAATAAGCATGAACTTTTCATACTTGTGAATTTCTTAAAATCGTGTTATGGGTGAAGGTGGAACTATTGAAAATTAAAAGCAAAGTTGTTTTATTTGAAATTTTTGAGAAAAGATGTGTTTTTAAAATTCTTGAACAGATTTTAAAACAATTTTTTTTCTGATGCAAAATTAAATTCAATGGATATCATATTTTGTTAGGACATATGTAGATGGAAACTTATGTTAAGAAAAAATTTCCTGGAAGAGCCAGAAGTTGTTCATACTTCCTCTGAAAAAGACCAACCTTTACTTACAAATTTGTGTACATTAAGGCCTCAAACAATCAAAGAGACAGTGATACAACAAATTGGATTTCAAATTAAAATTTCTTGTAATAATAACATTAAATGTTGGCAAATAGATTTATCATATAAATCCATCATCTGCTAAAGCCATCATAAATGTTCATGTTGACGTTACTTGCTAATAGCAAAACTGTTTATGAAAACATTCACAATAAACCAGCAAGAAATGAAAGATTTTGGATCAAAGCATTAATATCTTGAATAGAATTTCATCAATATGTACAGAATCTGTCAGTCATTACGCAAGATGTCAAAACTGCACATGCATCAGATGCTAAACATTTATATCCCAGATTCTTCTTCATGATTGAGAAGCTATCTGAAGCTGTTCCTAACCTTCTTTTATGTACTTTTAAATTAATTTACTGTATTGTTTTTGTAAGTGTGCTACTGTATAAAATAAATGCTTTTGATGTTTTGTAATATTTACTTTTAAAATCACCGATAATGTCAATATAAATTATAAATTTTGTAAAAATTTAGGTACTTTTCCATTAACCAGATGGCAGCAAAAAATGGTTAAAGAGATTTAGAGGAATTCTACAATATGTGGTGATTTTTCCCTGTCCCCCATCTCATGGAAAAGTACCATTCCACCCCAAGCAGTTAAATTATTTTAATCTAATAACTTTCAATTTCAAGAAACAAGTTTTAAAGTAGATATAGAACATTTTTTGATGTAAAAAAAAGCTCTTTAATTCAAAGACAATTTCAATCAATTTTTAGAAAATATATCAAAGCATACAAATTTTCAGCAATAAAACTACATATTAAGAAAAAAAAGTTTAGTGATTTGGTGACTAAAATGTATTTAAAATTAGCAAAACAAGCAAAATATTATACCTAAATATATTAAAAACTCATTAACACCAAATGATTAAATCAAAAGCAACTATTGATTATAAATTGTTCAACTGTGACAACAACAAAAAGCATATTCTGTATAAATAAGAATGAACTTTCAGTAGTTATAAACTTCTTAAAATAGTGTTATAAAAAGATTGAAAAGAAGTTCCAAGATAAATAAAATAAAAAGATAAAACATCAAATACATTAAAAAAAATTATTAAAAAATTAAAATGGAACCAGTTTATAAACAAGTTATAACAAAAATTTAAAGCTTTCCCTGTTGTAATAAATAAATAATGATTATACTAACAATACATAAAATGTATGTCCAATGCAATAATTTCTAAAAATATGGGAATTTAAAAGTGGGGAACCCCCCCATACCTTTGCCTCTTCCACATAAGGCGTGAAAAGTCGAGGCTTCACATAAAGCCCATGACTATTGCGACCCCTGATCCATGCTTTGGGTTTCAAATTTGAGCTATGTCCCACCAGCAAATCATCTCCTAGCATGTAAGATGGTGGTGTGCTGATGAGACCACGCCTAACGGCTGATACCAAGACTTCACTATCAGGAGGTAGAATGTGGCTGATGCGTACACAGCTCAGGAGGTCAGATAGTAGATCACGCAACTCCACATCACTGAGATCTCGTCTTCTCAATCCCCGTCTGCTCACACTGTGGGCGGTGTGGCTTACTAGATTGGGTTCTAAACACAAAAGGGATAAAAAAAAGCAACACTTTAAAATAATTATAAATCCATGCAATATTTATTATTTCATCACTTTTATGGATAGTTGAAGCTTCACAAAATTACTTTAACACTACTTGGAGGTAAAACAAATATAATTAGTTGCATTTTACTTTCTTTAAAATGTAGTAAAACTTTATTTAATATATTATAAAATAAAATGAGTTGAAAAATAAGATGGCGATACCCTTCCTCCATTTATCTCTGTATTAAACTCATTTACTTAGGTGCATAATATGGAGAAAGAAGACATTACTGCATAACATCTTTTGCTATTTGAATAAATAGAGCTAAGAAATAAAAATTACAACAGATATGCCGCATATGAAATATCAAAATGAACACATAGGTTCTTAGAAAAAAAAATGTCAATCAATATAAATTAAATATATTGTTTCATTTTATATATATATATATAAGCCGCCTTTGGCGGCCAGTCGGTTCGCCAATATTAATGCTGGCTAAAGGATTCAATCAATTTTTTAAATAACTTGGTCTCATAATAAGTTTTTCAGCAAAATATTTTAAAGCTTCAAATTTCGATAGTTATATAATTCATTTATACTATTATGTAGACCTTAAGCAGTCCTAACTTTGAACTCTGCATCTCTCTAAGATTTTCTATCAGTGCACATAAAATTCAGTTTTAAAATAAAATGGAAAAGATGAAACTCCAATCAATATAAAGACCACTTTACTCAATCCAAGCATGTCTTTAAATAAAATTAAAAACTGAAAGCAGAGTAGTCGGACATTGAAGTTCTATGTTCACTATAAAAATTGAAACATTATAATATTTTTTATAATTTATAATATCTCAAGGAATTATACAGCAAACATTTCACAAATTAAATGAAACATTCAGCTTTTAATTTTATTTTTAGATGTATATAAATGCTCTCAATAATAACATTTTATTTATTTATTTTAGATTTATAAATATATTTCAAAAAATTATGGTTTAAATTCCTTTGATCTTATAGATTCATATTTGTAAAATATTCTTAATATTTCAACTTCTAAGTAAATAAATAAACATTTTTTGTCTTCTGCGATCAAATCTGGGTGATTTATCCAGTTCTGAATATTGCAAGTTTAGAACAATCATCCTTTTCATAATATAAGTCAATTATTCTAGAGTAACCTTGATTGGCTTCTTTGATATATATAAAATTAGCCTATTTAATAAAAAATATGTTTTTCAACAAAAAGGAGTATACCATCCCCATCAATTACATGATGCTTACATAATATTCTAATTGAAATGAACTAAACAGCTAAATGCAAATTATGTATCTTTCATCTAATATTAAAATATAACCTTACCAAAATATTTGAAAAATAAATATTTTTAATAAGATCTTTAAATTGATTAGTTTATTAAATTTGGATGTGGTTCCTAAAACAAAATATATCAAATTAAAAATTAACTTCAAATGGAGAAACAATATTAAGGTTCCATATTAATTAAAGAACTCATAATTTCTCTTAAATATTCAACAGATTGTTATAAAAAGCAGTAAAAAAGTCAATGTAGTCTGTTGCAAGTGAAGGTCGCGGTACGAACCTGCGACGTTTGAGCCAGT
>JAOUZG010027140.1:1666655-1677553 GCA_026289955.1 Argiope argentata | reverse complement strand
TATATATATATATATATATATATTAAAGAGCTTTTAAGAAGGTGTCAAAAATGCATAGCAAAATTAACAGATTGGCATGAATTGAAAGGAAAAAAATATTTTCCTGTATGACTATTGAGACCTAAAAATATTTTGCTGACATAGCCATCATAAGTTGCATAATATATTTCAATAGTATTTTAGAAATCGTTAATCACAATAAATGAGTTTGTCAACAAAAGCAGTAGTTGCTACATATGACGGTAGGATATGAATGACCACAGGGAATGATTAATTTTTTAATCATTATATAATAAAAAAAGTTTATGATCCATAAATTTTGATAAGAAATGAAAAGACATATCTACAGAGACATATACTGCCTCCATTCTATGTATTCAAGGAGACAGGAGAGATAGATAAAGGCACATTCCAACAAAAGTTAGCTTATGTACAACTAAACTATCGCTGGGATGGCCTGGTTGGTAGAGCGTTGGACTCTTACTCCTTAGGTTATGGGTTCGAAGTTCACCGGCCAAAAGAATCCCTAAGTGTGTGGCGGCTGGCGCTGGTTAAATCTGTTCGTGATCGCAAAGTCCTCTATATCGAGAGTAATATCACTGGGAGTACTGGGCCAGGGGTGATCGTTCCCTGTTCCAGATCTAAATTACGATTTGAGAAGAATGAATGAATTTGCATCAATGAAGTCTGCCCCCTAAAAAGGGTTGTGACATGTGTGTAGCTAAATCGTACTCTTGCCCTAGATGGCACTACTTGTAAAAAACAAGAGACACATATTTCCGGCTTAAAATCTTCTGATGTATCAGCAGGGCTTGTCCATGGCAAGTGCCATAAGTAACAACAACAACAACACAACTAAACTAAGATTGTTTACCCTAACACAGCTACAATAAATATAGTTGGTCATTCTTAGCATTTGAATAAATTATCTCCACTTCATTATTTGAAATGATTCATCATTCTATTACTTATTAAAAGTAAAATTTCTAGCTATGTACATATTTAAAAAAAAAAAGTCATTTTAATGTAGCCATGAACTATTTGATTATTTAAAACAAATATTTTTGCAGTTCATTTTTTGTTGCTGCAAATAAAGATTCAAATCCACATAATTAAATAAACAATTGTAACTTACTTGTAAAAAATCTGATTTAATAACATCAATCAAATGAGGTTTATCCAGCTGAAATAAAACAGGAGAAGCTGCAACAGTCATGAACTCTTCCCGCATAAAATTAATAGTCTGCCTATAAACCCACTGTGAGCCATGAGGTTGACTGCTCCAACGAAGAACAGGTAGAAGACTTTCCAAGCTCAAAGACTCAACAATGAAATCTTCACAACCTAAAAAGATACAGAAAATTTACAATATGTCATTTTAAAAAAAGGCCATGGATGTATAAAACAGTGATGAATAAGGATTCAACAAAAGTCCTTTTTATTCTCCCATTTTTAGCTTAATTTTTTTTAAACTGTACACACACATACACAAAGATTAAGTTTACTGGATTAACATTCTCTTTTGAAGAAGTCAACTTTGCAATAACATTGGACTTGAAAATGAAGTAATATGATGAAGGTAATAGAAAAGTCAACAATCTACTGTCCAAATCATTATATTAAAAGAAAGAAGATATTGCATTTGGCAAAATTTAGAGAATAAACATACACAGAAGATGTTTAAAGAAATATAGTTTGAAATCACAACACTGTTATCTAAAATGAGATTCCAAAAAATGATTTATTTCTAAATAAAATGTCAAACATATAAAATGAAAACATAAAAAACTTAAGAAACTTTGTTTAATTATTCATGCACCCCTTCCCCTCAAAAAGCCATTAATTATTAAAGTATATATATATATAATTTATACCTCATGATTGTTAAAAATTGTTCCTCATAAAAAATATTAAAAATATATGAAGTTTTCACGAATCTTCAAGAATTCATAAGTTTCCTGAGATCAATAAATTTCAAAATGTAAAAAAAAAAAAAAAAAAAAAAAAAAACACCTAATGATATGTAATAAATTAAACAAAATACTAGCAGAAATTTCAATATCTAAGGAAGAGATTTTATTTTTTTAATATCCAAATTTTTAAAGTTTGAACTAATGAGTTAAAATAACTCAAACAAATTTCTTTTCAATAACATTTGTATATCCCTTTAGAATTCTATTTTTATGTTGGTGACTCATTTTACTTATGATTAAGGCCAAATTCACTTAAAGTTGAAAATTAAGGATAATTTTACACAAAATAAATAGCAGCTTGCAGTATAATACTATGCTTCATTCACTCCTATATTTTATAATATGAAAAAGAAAAATATTTTCAACACAAGAAATATTTTAAATCTAATTCTGCATTTTCTGAAATTCAATAAAAATTTCTTTTCTTCTCATACAAAGAGAATATTGTTCAATTCTAATGGATTCAGTTTCTAATTTAAATTCTAAAAGATAAAAGTAAGAATTCAAATGAAAAATTTTCAAATGTTTTTATTAAAGTCTCAACACAAAATGTAACAGCACCAACTAATAAGCTTTCTCTTAAAAGTTTAAGAGTCATGGTTCAAAGTTTTTCAAATTTAAGAACATAGTTAAATATAAAAAAATAAGAAAAAAAACCTTATTTTCACCAAAAATTTATGTTAAGTTAAAATTATAAATTAACTAAGAGACATAGTACTATTTCATAACCCAGAATTATAAAGCCTTCTATATATTAACTGTAAAGCAACAATAATAAGGATTGCATACTAATAGTTTCTTTCATAATCAAAATTTGGCTATTATAATTAATTGCATATGACTAATACATAAATATCATTGATTTGATTCCTCTCAAAATATTTTAGGAGTTACCATTAAATATAAACTCGCACACTATAATTATATATTTTTTTACTGATAGTTTGAGATATTTTAATTCTCATTTATATTATACTTTACAACTATACAATTTTGTTATTTTTTAAATTTACCAGTCTTTTGTTGTTCCAGATAGCTAGTTTAGTAGTACTAGTGTTTCATTTGGAAGCAGTTTATGGATTATTTAGGGGTGGTATTAGAAATTTTAAAAACAAGCCAGATGACATTTAAGACATAATCCTTCACAAACTCTCACACCATACGAGTGATAGGACATTTGAACCAGATGTTTACTTCCTTACTGATAAATTAAATGGTAAAAACTTTTATACAGACTAGGACTTAAAAGAAATGTACACATACTTTGCATTAGGGCATCCATCTCAATGAAGCGAGCAACTTCGTATAATTGCATGGCTTCTTCAACAGATGACTGTGGAACATGAACATCGGTCAAGCTACCTCTTTTTGCACTGTCTGGCAGCACAGCTCCAAACTCCAAAGCATCTTGATACACAGCTCGAAGTAAAATACAGGCATAGCGACGTGGAATTATACTATCATCCAACAGAATTCGAGTCCTATGAGTTTCATGCATGTCGGCTGACCGCCGCTGCTGCCTGTGAATCACATTTCGAAAAAAGGGTGACCGAGCCGATAAAATGGCTCGATGGCACCAAAATTCATTTGTCCCATGGCAGATTTTACACGGTTTTCCTTCCGCATCAGTCAATATATGATCACAGATATAGGTGGTCTGGCCACGCGCAACCGAATGGCCAGTATCACTTGGAGAAGTAAAGCTTAAGGAAATATCACTGTAAATACCAGTCTCAAGCAAGTATTTTAGATCCTGTTCAAGAGGATTGGGAATTCCAAACTGTTCACTCAACTGAAACAGGATGTCAAAATTGCCACTATATGTTTCAGCAAGAGATAGGTCCCCAGTGTACAAATATCTAAGAAGTTCATTAAACATAGATATACTAACACCGGCTATATCAATGTCAACTGCAACTTCTGTACAAATAGACGATAAACTATTGAGCATTTCCCTGAAAAAGGGGCACCTGGCAGCCAGTATTGCACGGTGAACAGCGAATACTGTTCCTTGGTAGATGAGATTAATATCAGAACAGTATTTGTTCTCAAACAACATGCCCAAATCTTGTTTGCAGGAAGTGGCTGGTGGTCGTGCCATCTCTGCCTGCAAAGTAATTTCTTTCAGAGCTGCAGTGGCTTCGTACTCCTCCACCAAGGCGACAACGTCTCTGGGACTCCAGTCAGCAAGGAACTCTCGGAAGACCTGAGCGTGGTCGAATCCCTTGCTCGTCCTCCGGCGGCGGGCAAAGCGCTTACGGAGAGTGGACAATGATCCGACTTTTCTCTTCTTCTCCTTGCCATACTGGTCGACGTTGACAGATGAAAAACTGGTGCACACTTTGCTCTGGGCTTGGAGAGATGTTGTCATCGGCTCCGTTTGCGTGTTGCTGCAAGAAGCTGGAGAAGATGCACTTGCTCCCATCTCTACAGAGCAGAGGATGTACATATATTCCAAAAGGAGTCTGAAAAAATTAGAAAAACCACGCATTTCAGAAACTAATATTTAAAAATTTGCTCCAATTTTAAGGCAAAGAAGACTGGATAATAGTATTAAAGATAGAAATATTAAAAAATTTACAAAAAACCCTAAATGCATATTTTATACAGACAAAACGTTTCGAGACAAGAATATAAAATATTACATTCTATATCTATATCTATGTGAAAGATAAAATTAGTTTTTTTGCCAGTTAATCTGATCTACGCTTTTCCATTTTTGCTAATCCAATCTATATTCATGATAGCTGCATAATTTTTTAATTAATTCTTTAATATATTATCAGCACACACAATTAATTCTTATGAAAAGTGTATTCTAATACACTGTTTAAATTTTATAAAAATAATAATGAAAAAAAATTCTTGAGATAAATATAATAAATTAAGTCAAAATTTGGAATTATTCAATATCCATTAAAAGAGAATGGAATATGTATTTACCATATTGTATTGTCATGTTATAACAAACATTAATAAACAACCTTCATAATATTTAAATAAGTTATTTTTCAAAATTTATAATATTCAAATAGACACCAAATTTCTGAATCAACAGAATATGCATATATGCAATCAAAAATATGAGAACAGAACATATATTCTTGCATCATTCTAAAATTAAATTTAAAAGGATAACTAACAAACAAAACCATGAAAAACAATACCCCCCCCCTTAATAAATGTTACAAAATCAATCAATAAATTTGATATTTAATATTTATCTCAATATTTTCCATTTTATTTTTAGCACTAAATTGAAAAATTTATAAGTTTAGCAATTTTATTTAAATTTCAATTAAAATTATAAAAAATTAAAAATTATTCAAAATGTTAGCATTTTTTTAAAAAAAATTTCTGAAGATATTACAATACAAAAATATCTACAATCTTAAATTTAATTATTATTTTTCTCTATAATTCTTTTTAAAAAAATAACTGAAATATTTGAAGCATATTTGACAAAAATATATTTCAATGCTGAAAAGGAACTTAACTTTTACTATTAACATTTCATTCTGTGTCCCCCCCTTCCATTGCTGATGATCAAAATATGAAAAATTGACATACTTTCCTAAGTTCAGTAGGTTTCAGTTATGGCAGCTTTTAGTAAAATTTCTGAAATATTTTTATACTAATAATTAAAGTTTACCTTAAAATAGATTACATAATAATTGATTCTTAAGATTCTTCTGCTCTTTTATGTGATATATTTAAAAGCATAAACACAATAGGCAAAAAATTAAAGAAAAGCACAATATAATGAACAGAAAGATAAAAGACTTCAAAAGCAATATTAGTGATCCATCTATCAAAATTTTATATTTTAATATGGAAACCATCAAAACTAAATTATAGAAATCTCTCTCTCTCTCTCTATATATATATATATATAACACTAATACAGACACAAAATCAAGCTGAATTTGCTAAATATCATTTGGCCACAGGAGAAGCCACTATTTAATAAAAGTTTGATAACAAACAAAATTAGCATAAATAGAGATAATTAAAAACAAGATGTTAGGGGAAAATTAAAGACTCAGAGAATCATTCATAAGATCTAGTCAGAATAGGGAAGAGGGAGAGAAAAACAGAGGCATATGCATTTTATTTGTAGGATAAAGTTTCTAAGTCAGAAGAATATCATCAATTTTCATTGACAATTAATTTCCTAATTTTTGAAGTACATCTCTCAGAATGCTTTATTATTAAAATGTAATTTAAAATAATATGATAAAAATACTATAATATATTTTTATGATAATATGCAGTTATCAAAGTTGAATGGCACAACTAAATTCAATGTATTAATACTTGCCGTCTTCAAGGATTATTTCAATGTCATTATCCTGTTAACCAATTTTAATGAAATGTAACCAATATAGGAATACAGAAAATTTAATTCTGATTTTCAAACTAATTAAATCTGAAACCTAAAATTATAAATCTTTGGTCTCCAACATTACATATATATTTCTCTGTTGCTGGAAAATTTTAATTTCAGAAATTAAAGATTTAGTCTTTCAGCATTCGATAAAAATTAATACTATCAATTTGAAATGATTAAAATTTATTTTTAGTTATGAATATATTTACAATTTCCTATTACTTCAGAAATAATTAACTATACGGTAAATCAGTGAAGTGAGCTGGGACCACATAATAATTCCAAAAGGATAAAAATGTGATTCTTTGGAGTTGGCGAGGGAATGAGTATGGGTTAATAGTTTCATAATATCTAATTAAAAATTTAAGCAGCCATAAATCCTAGGTTGCCAGATAGCCACAAAAGGTAGATAATATTTCCTAAATATTTATATGTAATTATAATATTTTATTGTATTAGATTACATCTAGTTAATCCATAAAATCAATTAAATCTTACAAAAAAGCAATAGTAATCATATAACATAGTGCAACCTCAATTGTATTAAAAATTTCTATTCATCAAACTTTTAAAGAATTTTAATACAGAAATATATCAACTTTAATAATCATAATTAAATGAAAAATATTTCAAACAGTTATTTCTGAAAATTATAAAACAGTTTTTAAAATAAAATATTAAAAATTGTTTTAGCTTTTATTTAATAAAAATAATACTAAATTTAAAAGCAAAAAAATGCAAATAAAAAGAAAGAAATATACTCACATAATAAGAAATAGAGAGCCTTAAAAGGCATGAATTCTCTGTTATGACATAATGTAGTGAATTTTTGGTTCCTTATTACTACTCTAACTTGGTTCACCAATTACAGATGTATTTTACATGCACTGTTTAAAGCTAGGGAAGAAAAGAACAAGTTTTAAACATAACATTTTCTAATTACCAGATATTTTAAACTTGAAAAAATACAAACAATAAAGAATCACAATTATATCCATGAAAACTTTTCAAGTGATTTACTAACTTTTGTATTAGAACAAAAAGAGATTTTAAAGTAGATAACTAATTATGATTGCAGTTTTTAATTAAAATAGTTCTTCATAAAAGTTTTTAGAAAATCAAGATATATAATTATTTATTGCCTTTATAATACTGGACAGAATTAAAAATTATCTCAGGTGAAGTCCCAACTTTTATTTTATCACCTACTAACCAAGTCAAATATTTTCATATTTAAATTGGTTTATTTGGTGTGTGAATAAAACTAAGAAAAAATAAAAATTAATTATGGGTACTTTTAATGCTATAAAAAAACTTTTTAATATTATAAAAAATTATATCTAAAATATATTACAAATAATAATTTTTCATTCATTACTTTAAGCATTTTGTCTATGTGCATATTTTCACCAAGTTTTTAACAAAGTTTTGACATTCATATTAGTGATATTATTAATTGGATTACAGCCAAACAAGAACATCTTCTAACATACATAAGCAATGAATTTGGCTAGTTTGTCACTGATTAGAAAAAAATTTGTTCTGAAATAAAAGATTTAAAAGTAAAAATTCTTCACACATACAATACTAAAGAAGCCTTATATAAATAATTCCTTATTTTAATGCATTTTTAATATGATAAGAGAATTGCAATTTGAATTATTTGTTAAAAAATATAACAAATTAATCAGAAATGAATATATATATAACTAAAATGAAAATTACAAAAAAAAAATAACTATCTTAATTTTTATTTCTTTATTTATTTGTATATCAAGAATAAAAAATATTAGATATATTTAAGAGTTATACTAGTGCCTATTCAAAATAAGGAAACTTAATGTATTCAAAGTAAACACACATTGAAAACACTGTTGTGCAAAATATTTAAGTGCTTAATCTCATATACAGTCAAAGTTGCTGTTTATATATATATATATATATATAAATTGATGATCATAAATTTGAAATTTTTTCAGTAAGCTATTTATCTAATAAAAAAATCATATCAAATTATACTTCGCCTTAAAATAATATGATAATTTTATAAATAAAATAGTTTACAATTAAAATTAAATAGCTGCAAATTCTAAGGAATGCAATATCGATTTCTCAATGAAAAAAAAATGCCTTTATACAACATAAAAAAAGAGTATTTCATATGACTTTTTCTTTTTTTTTTAACTTAGAAACAATCAATTATATATATAGTGAAATATATAAATATTAATTGCTTTTAAAAAATTAATTCATATACAAAAGGCAACTCAAATTATATTTATTAACCTAAAATGTCCCACAATACTATTATAATATCTTTGCAATCTTAAACAGCATTCAGAATTTTGAATGTTTCACAATATCTTTTGCTAATAGAATAAAATTATTAAAAGCATTTTAATCAGAAAATTATAAATTCAAACTCAAGCTTTTAAAATAATTAATGTATTTATAAATCTTCTTAAAAAGAAAAGTTTCATTCAAATAATATTTTATAATATTAATAGCATTATTATTAGTGTTAATTGATTACATTTTATGTAAAAGCTTCTTGAATCCAATGATAAAAAGTTTGATGACACTTCTTATCTAATTTAGATATATATATTTAAAAAATGCTGCTATATTTTGAAAAAAAAAAAAAAAACATATATGATATACATTATTTCAAAAGATAAAAAACACATATATACATTTAAAAAAGAAGGAAAAGTTACAACTGAAGCTCAGTATTCATTCAAATAAAATAGGTTTACTACAGATATCCAATCCATATAAATTAATGAAAAAATCAACATGCTAAAAATAACCAAAATATATCACTGGTATATAAAATACGAAAATTTAGAGGAAAATATGAATATTTCTCCTCCCAAAATCATAAGTATTTTTATGTTGTTTTAATTAACTAATACACTTTTGCTGAAAATTTGAATAATGTACTATTATTTTTTGTATGATTCTAAATATTAATAAACGACAAAAGCATAAGCTATTCAACAAACAAGAAATTTTTATAGCTTAGTTTCCATCTGCATTATCAGCTTAAATCCCAAATCCTTAAAATCATAATCTATTTTGAATAAAATTAAAAAGAAGTTTAACAAATATGTTGATATCATCAATATAATTTTTTTTTTGAAATCTGCATTTTTGTTACATTACAATAAACTACTAAAATATTTAAAATGATATATAATATTGAATTTATAGAAAGAAGCTTTAAGAAGGAAGAGTTTAAAACAAAAATAGATATATTTAAAAATAAAAAAAAATAACATTAAATCCCTTCGTAATTAATACTAATTGTCAAAGATGATTTAAAGGATGAGAAATATTCATAAAATTATGTTTAAAATAAACAATATTTTGAGAAACAAAGAGTTCTTAACTTTGTTAATTCATTATTGATGTATCAATAATGAATTAACAAAATTAAAATCATACAATTAAAAACATATATATATAAACAGCATTTCATTACATAAACTGTATTGATCCTACTGCCATGCTGGCATATTAAATTCATATTCCAGATTAAAATAATATAATTGAATTGTTACACAGTACATTCGAAGTGCATAAAAACATATAAAAGTGATATAAATTATGTTACATGAAAATAATCAGATCAGTATTCCGTTTATTGATGATTCCGATGTCAAACTTACCAAGCAACAAAGTATCTCCCGAAATCATAAAGTATAATCGATTAGTGAGAAATCATAGTAAAAGAATTAAATATTTATTTCCATACAAAAAAATAAGCATATATTTGGGATGACCCGTTTCAAAACTCGACCTCGAAAAAAGGGAAAACATAACACCAAAACATTCGCCATGATTTCCACTTAATGTTAGTGACAGTTGAAGTAGTTTTGTTTTGTTTTTATTTGACATTTTTTAGTGATATATATACAAAGTATCAATTTCGAAACGTAAAATCAAAAATTAGAAACACAAAGATCAAAAGATATTTAAATGTGCATTGCATTTAAAGTTTTCTATTTGCATTTTAGAGTCTTTCTCATATTAAAATAGTTTCATCTAACCATCCTTTTTTTTAATTTATAGAAAAATTCTGTAAGACTTTCACAAATAAAAAAAAAAATTAAGAATTTTCCGGAAACACATAATATTTTCAACTTTTATAAAAATCTGAAAATGAAAGGAACTAGAAACAAAACTAATAAACAGCTTTAATTGATGATGATCCAGATAAGAAAAGCCTTTTTAGTTCTATATCAAATCAGCTTCCTTAGCAGGGGAGTAAGAAATTAAATTTCATGCAGGAATGAAAGAAATTTATTTCTTTTTTACTGACAAAACTTCTAATCGATGCTTCCGGAAAATTTTATTTTCTTTAAAAATAATCCAGATTTAATACTTATCATGTCAATTGTTGCTGTTCTAGAACGACACTAATGCAATTGGACCCGATTTTAAAAAAGTAAATATTAAATATTAACAGCTGGAAAAAAATGTAAAATATTTATAGATTGTTCCCTAAACAAATTTTTCTCTTTAAATTGCGA
>JAOUZG010027140.1:1647836-1661655 GCA_026289955.1 Argiope argentata | reverse complement strand
CTTTTGGCATCACTGTATATTATTTAAATCAATCGGTTGTTAGCGTTGCATTCTAGTTGATTAAAGCTTAGTTTTAGTTTTCAGAATGTTTGTCTTTCATTACAATCATTTTGGCAAACCTGAAAAGAAAAATAGTTCTGTTTGTACCAAGATATAAAGGAAAGAAAATTTAACTCCTTCCAGAATCTACTTCCCTAATTTCACAAAAGATGAAATTACAAGATGAAAAAGGATGCAAGAAAACGAAACTGTTGACAGCTTTTCAATGAGTTGTTACATGAATAAAAATAAAAAATTTAAAGCAAATTCGATTCCTAAATCTCAAAATGATAATGAGCCTTTTATCTTTACAAAATTTTTGAAAATTTACTATCAGTTTTATAACTCTAACATGCACACACGAGCATAAAAATATGTTTAATATCGCCATAATAAACATCTGTATAAATGCTATGAATAGAACAGTGAAATACATAATCATAAGAAGCGGCTTTAGTAGGGGGAAGGGGTAAAGGAAACAGTTGTACCTTCTTGTCTGTAAAAGTCTTCCTTGCTTTGAAACGATTGTAGAATATTAACGAAAGAGATAATGTAAAAAAAAAAGCCTTCATGTTAATATTTTGTAAGCAAACAAAATATGCAAGTAATATTTTGTCCGCAGAAGGATTACGTTAGGTAAAATAGTTCAACCCGCGTGACAAAACAATAAAATGTCGGATTTTAATGATAATTTTTAGTTGGCTAACTAGGAATTGAATACGATGGATGTTCACGACATTGAAATCGGCTGCTTTCCAGATCTGTCTTTAAAATGTCGTTCATTCAGCTAAAAATTTGCACTGCATTTAGCAGATTAAACGAGAAAGTGACAAGCGACTATGAAATCGCAATTTTGAAGGCCGTTCTTTATCTTTAAACTAAGATAAAATTGTGATTTCTAAATTTATTTCTGTCAAAATGTGGATTATCTTTCAGTGAAATTATAAGTAAAATAGAAGAATTTGTATTTTGTATGAATAGGGATGATAGGGTTATTTTCTGGGATTCAGAATTCACTGAATAATAATTCTCGATACTTTCGGAAAGAATAATCATTTTATTCATCTAATTGCTACTTCCTATAGTGAATTTGAAAGTGTATCTAATTTTACTATCTTATCTTATTATAATAATTCTCTAACTAAAATCCTATTCATGTTTAAAGAAAATTTAAAAACGCCAATCCTTTATACTATTGACAACTTTTCGCATTCCCCTTTGATGGTTTTTCAAAGAATAACAGATTGTTTTAAATCTAACAAGCGAGTTTTGTCACCTAAAATATGAATTTTCGTTTATTGTTGCAATATATTAGAATTCTTTTATGTACGTAATTACTCGCTAAAAGTAGAAGGGGGGGGGGGAGCATCTATCCCGATTTTTGGAGAAAATTTCAAATATTTTTTTTATTTTGTCTTTTGTCAGAACATGATGTTGTTTTTGGGACGAGGTTTTTAGCATCAACAAAAATACGTAGGCTAAAAATAAAAATTATATTATTTGCACGAGCATCTCAAAAAATCCAGTTGCCATTGCATTTACAAAAGCTCTGATTTTTTTTTAAAAAAAATAAGTTAATGACTTCAGCAAATAAAACCTAGAAAAATACCATTTTGAATGCGTGATTATATGAAATGAATAGGAAATGGGATATTTTTTTAAAACAATAAATGCGGGACAAAGTTTTTTGGATCTTTGGTAATAATAAAATGACTCATACAATGAAACAATTAAAATGAATACAAATATAATTTAACTTGCACGGGCACGTGGTGCTTGGCCGTTCAAGAAATGATGTTCTGATATGATACATTGAACTATGTATAGCAGATTTCATTTTAATTTTTTTTGAATTTAAAATAGAAAAATTATGCAAAGTAGAAAACTATTTTACGATAAACTTTTACTGAAGCCTCTAATAATTATAAAATATTTTTAAATGCTTTTAAAAATATTGAAATAAGAAACAAATCTTTTGAAATGAAGGCAATAATAATATATATTTTTTGGATTTTAATAACATACTGAAATTACTAATGTGAAAGAATATAAAATGTTATAAAGAAAAAAATATTTATATTATGATTTTAATCAGTTTGTATTAAAATTTTAATATGAAATTTGGAAAACCTTTCTTAGTGATCTCCAACTATCCAAGAAGTAATAACATTCTGAATTTTGTGGCTTATTCTTATATATCTGCTTTATAGGAAGTTTTGAATGATTTTTTATAGCATGCTTGCTAAATGGCGATGCATCATGCAATATATAAATGACATTCAGCTTAGAAACCTTTCTAGTATTTTTTCTTCAGTTTCCACCGCGACATCTGTCTTTGTAAAGAAAAATATTAAATTTTTTGTTTATTATATTTCTAGCTTTCAAAGGAAATAAAATGCTATGCGAGTAATTTTAAAAGACTTCCTGTTAAACTGCACCTAGAATTTTCCTTTTCATTTGGAGATAACCAAGCTGTCAGAGAAAATAACAGTGCACTGGTTACTTCAATGATTTTCCAGAAATTTGTCATCCGATAATCCCCCCTGCTCCTTAACTTTGAATATAGTCGTTATTAATTGGTATCAACCACAACCTGAATTGAAGTGGCAGTTTGCGACATTTGAATGGATTTTTTTAAAAATTGAAGTCAATGTCTGTCAAACCAATGCTCACAATTTCCTTAACATCAGTTATAGAAATCTAAGCTTAACTATTCCTACTACATTAAGGTAGTTTTTCGACTGAAAAATAACTAAAAGTTATCATTTGAATAAGTGGCTTCTCGTGTGAGAAGTAATTATTTTTCTGGTGGAAAATCTCGGTGAGAAGTAATTATTTTGCAGTTAAAAATATCCGAATAAGTCATTGTACCTACTTTTACACACTTGTTTATCAACCCTGTATAATCTGACATAAATACAAAATTAATCTTGCTTCATATTATAGTTTTGTTAACTATATTGACTGGGCAATCACTTTGCTTCTCATTAGATTCATTCTGCCTCTGTAATTCAATTGCAGTGCGATTTAAAGAGACGGTTATTTCGCTCCACAGAAGACTCTCCTTTCCTAAGTGCGGGCGTTATTTCTCTAATATTCGTTAATCTGAAATACTCCAAACAATGTTTAAAAAAAGAAAATATATTATAAAAATTAATAGATATATTTGGAATTTTTAGTGTCAACTTCATGCACATGCGCAGAAATCCTTTTATTTCATTGCATTGTGGTTTTAGACCAGGTTTTCATTACATTAAAAAACTTAAATTCTATGTCAGTGTTAAAAAATCAAGGAACCCTCGGCTGTTCAGATGCTAGGTGGCTTGGTAGTTAGACCAACTGGCCGAATTGTAGTTTTTTAATGGTCCTCAGTTCGAGCCTCAAAATATTTAATTATTCTTTATATTTCCTTTTTTTTATTTTGAAATTTATTTCCAAATACAAATTCTCTATTTAATCTTAAATACTCCAAAAAATATATTTAAAAACGAAAATATTCCTATAAAAAATTCATACATTTACTGTGAATATTTAGTGGCAAGTTCATGCAAATGCGCAGAAATCCTTTTATTTCATAGCATTGTGGTTTGTAGACCAGGTTTACATTACATTAAAAAACTTAAATTTTATTGCAGTGTTAAGAATCAAAGATCCCTCTGCCATTCAGATGCTAGGTGGCTTGGTAGATAGACCGACTGGCCGAATTGTAGTTTTTTGATGGTCCTCAGTTCGAGTCGGAAAAATATTTAAATATTCTGTATATTTCTTTTATTTTTATTCATTTTAATCGCTTCATTGAATGAGTCACTTTAGTACTGCAAACGATCCAAAAAACTTTTTCTCGTATTTATTGTTTAGAACAAGATCACATTTCCTATTTATTTCATTTCATATAATCATGTGTTCAAAATGAAATTTTTCTAGGTTTTATATGCTGTAATCATTGACTTATTTTTTAAAATCAGAGCTTTTGTAAATGCAATGGCAACACATTATTAAAAGCAGATTTTTGGAGATGCTCGTGCAGATAATAATTTTTTTTTATTTTTCGCCAACGGCTTTTTGTTGATGATAGAAAACCTCATTCCCAAAAGAATATCATGTTCTGACTTGATAAAAAAAACACCCCTGATAGACAGTTTTCCTAGTTTCTACTACAAATATTTAATTTTGTAATAACTATCTTTCAATCTTTTTTTAAACCATTCTCTTTATCTTATCAGGGCACAAAATTCAAATATTGGATTATGAATATCTGGTTAAGCAGTAAAGAAAAATTGAATGCTCAGGTTCCAAGGCAACATGAGTGCGACTATATGTTACAAATTCTACATGAATACAAAAATACTTTCATGATAAATATACGATCACAAAGAAAATATTTTCGGAGAATAGTTATTTTCATACTCATTGGTATTCGGATGAGTCCACTATCTATCATTATTTACTTGTATTTATATATAAGAATTTTTTTTTGTATTTATCATCATGTCAGAACATGATATTGTTTTAGGAATGTGGTTTTGTGGTGTCAACAAAACCCTTAGGTAAAAAAAAATCCCTAGCGAAATTTTTTTTTATTATCTGCACGAGCATCTAAAAAAAATCAGCTTTGAATAACGCGTTGCCATCCCATTTAAAAAAGGTTCCGATTTAAAAAAATAAGCTAATGACTACAGCAAATAAAATTTAGAAATATGTCATTTTGAGCACGCGATTATATGAAATGAAATAAGTAGGAAATGTGATATTTTTTTAACAATAAATGCGAGACAAAATATTTTGGATCGTTTGCAATACTAAAGTGACTCATTCAATGAAACAATTAAAATGAATAAAAATGTAATTTAACTCGCAAGAGCACGCGGTGCTTGGTCGTTCAAGAAATGATGTTCTGATATGATACATTGAAATATGCATAGCATATTTCATTGTAATCTTTTATTGGAATTATTTTTTCAGTAGAAATTAAATCAAAGACGTATTAACCCTTTGCACTCGAAAACGTAATTCGATTCATGATTATTCACCTACTGCGAGGATTTGGGAAACTTCCTGCAGTGAGTAACAAACTAATTGACTTGGAAACATTAATTAAGCTTTTATATGTCACATTTTTTTTTCAAAATTTTATTCCCGCGAAATGTTGTTACCGACCGGTTAGATAGATACTGTGTAAGGTCGGTACCACTAGTATTCCTAGATTTCAGGTAAACGATATCACATTTAAATGTGCCGGCTTTCTGGCACAGAGGTAGCGCGACTTCCTCGTGTTCTGGGAGTCCCGGTTAGGGCATGGTTGTTCTTCTGTGTGTTATCTATGAGAAGTGTGATCGTACCCCTCTGTAAAAAGGGGCTGTGCAAGCAAATGTGGTGAGTGTGTATCTAAGTAGTACTCTTGGCCCTAGTTGGTGCTACATCAAAAACAAGAAACGCTCCTTTCGGTTTAAATCTGCTGCTGTATCAGCGGGAGGGGGTTGTCCATAGGCCAGTGCCATAAATAACAACAACATTTAAATATTTTACCTTAGACCGCGTGTGATAAAAGTTGTACAAGCCAGATAACATCCTTCGGCCCGAAGTGCGCTTTTGGCTCAACGGATATGTTACACGGCTACAAACTCAAGGCAATCCGCATCTTCTTCAAGCCTATCAAGATATACAATTGTTTCACGAGAGGCATATAATCATATTTACATTGGGACTAGTTGTTACAGGGAAATAACTTGCCTGTAGTTCCTTTTAATTGTATAATGTCCGTTTTCGTTTGATAGTTGATATGATAAACAATGTCAAAGATGGATTGTGACACATTAGCATAGGAAACACTTTAGAAGCAACTCAAGAATCGATAACTAGTAATTCATGAGACAGGTGCCTGGTTACTGTGAAAAGGATTTCTTGACCCTCTAAAAATTCAGTAGTAAAATCAAAATTGCTAGTAAGGGTTAATATTAACTCTTATTGCTATCATTTTATAATTCTATTATTTTAAGGATAATTAAATTAAAATGATTTAATTATCCTTAAAATAATAAATTAATAAACAATACTGACAAATTGCCTTAAATATTAAAGATATTTCTTATAAATGGTGCATATAAATTACATTAAAGGATCGTATCTATTTTCTATTAAGAATTATCTGTGCTGTCCATGAAAAAAAATTGACCGGTCTTCATAGAGAAAAAGAGATCTATTTTCAATAGTACATAAATAGAGTTTCATAAATGTATAATGGACTTAGTACTAAGAAAGTAAAAACTTTGGAAAATCATTTCTCTATCAAATGCTCAATTTTTTTTAGTAAACAAGACTGATTGCGCATCAAAAGACTGGTTGTTAACTTTCGAACAAAACATGGAAAAGTTAAATATATTAACGTCACATTTTTTAAAGCTACACTATGGATATTTTAAGACGGACATCATAATTTTGAACCTCAGTCGGATTACAAGGACGACACCTGAGCTGTCATAACCTCATCGAGCTTCCATACCATACCAACTAGAGGACATTTGGCCTTGATGGATTCAGCTTGCACCAAGCTTACGTACTCGACTGTTGTTTGGTGGAATCGGATCTCGAACTTGAAACCCTACGGTTTCGAAACCGAGATTCTACTATCAGGCCATCGCTGTCTCCAATGCAAATGGACAAAACTTAAGTCACCAAATGCATTTGGTTGGTATCTGGCTTGAGAAGCTCTAAGAACTTTAATAGACATATTAGAGATCAATATTTGACAAATTCAAATTTTAGTTTTAAGATCTAAACAGGTTGTCGAAACTGAGTTGACAAGAAACTGATTGACTACGAAAAGGATTATAGAAAGACAACATCAGAAGTAGGCATGCATACTGTCTGTCCATAAGGAGATCTCTGGCCGACAGTCGTCTATGCTTACTAGCGTCTGGGGAGAAAGATTTCAGCTCTGCTCCTCAGCCCTTTTCTGACGTCATTAGAGTTCGTTTCCTCTGCGCATTGAATTCTGGGAATGCAATGCAAAGTTTGTTTATGTTGTTCTGCACTGTTATCCATCTGCTCGAAATTGCGTAATTTCACCATTAATAAAATGTCTTTGATCAAAGAAAAAATTAATAATTTTTGCGAGATATCCCTGTTATTGCGATTTCTAAAAACTGAGCGAAGGGATCAATTATCGCTTCAATCTTATTAAAGAAAATAAGGGCATTTCATTTATATTTTGTGTTTATTATATGTTAAGTTTGTTAGAAATGGAAGAAAGTTTGATTTATCTTTAAATTTTTATATTTCTTCGTTAACCAGGCGCCTAATAATGTAGAATTCTGCCAAATTTCTTTGGCGAATTTTCGCTTGTGTCCGGTTAACGAAAAAAAGTTCCCAAATTTTTATTAAAACTTGAATACGCACTTGATGTTTCATATTTTTTTAATTGGGAGTATGGACAGCAAAAGAGCTATAGTGAGATTTAAAATATTGCAAAATATATGTTATGTAGTATCTTTCGTTCCAAATTAGTTAAGAGTGTCATATTATAATTTATTTACATTTACAAATACTATAGGCAAACATTTTGATACTTAAAATAATTAATCAATAAGACGCATAACTGAAATCTAAATGATAGTGCATGTCTTTGCAGGGTAGAAAGCTTAAATTGCAGGAGAGATTTTCCTTAAAAACAGGAAGATGTACTTTTTTTAAAATTACGATAGATTTAAGAATGCAGAGTAGGGAACTTGCTACCTCTGACAGCTTTAAGATATAAAATTAGTGGGTAAGGAAATTGCTTTCAAATAGATTTTGTAGATTGTGTTGTTTTTACAATAAAATCAATTTTATAAGCACTTAAGAAACAAAAAATCAAACAAATTGTAGAACTTGAAAAAGTAATTTTGAAAGACTAAAGTCATCTGTTGCTATGTCTGTGCATTATCAGAAGTTAATGCCATACACACAGAATGCATTCACTCTAGTATGGTTTGTAACATGAAGACACAGACGACCTTTTCTATAAAGAAGCCATTGGGGACCCTAATTTTTTTAATGAAATTTTAAAAATACAAACACGAACATATATTATTATTGTGATTTTATTAAATATGAGATTTCGCTTTTATTAACACATCCATTCATAAAAATTACATATTTTTTATACTTAATATGGCAAATCATTTAAGTGTTTTGAACACACGCTAATACAGTTGTAGATGTATAGTTATAATGATATTATATGATGAACATGTGTGCCATTATCCTATTTACAATATCTGAAATCTGGGTACATAAATTTTGTAAGGAATTTAGAGCATTGTTTTTTTTTCCTTAATGGCCAAATCAAATCATATTTTTCAGGATATTCATAAGTGGAAAGATAATACTTAATCAAGCTCAAATTAATTTTTCAACAACAGACATTATGCTAATTTTTGTCATTAGATTTTCTGTTCAAAAATCTCAACCATAGATACTTGATTGCTTTAAGATTTATTTTAATTGTGATCTACAATGTACATCAGAATGTATTAAACATTTATATAAATATTTTTTTAAAAATTAATTTATTATTATTAAAACAGCTTAAATGTGTATTTTTTGTAGTTCATTAACAGTCTCTTTCCCTTTCTGAGTATGCTTCTTATTTTAAACCAATGATTTTACTAAATATTTCTGAACTACTTCAAGTAAAATTCATTACTTACAATACTAGTTTATTTTATTGCTTAATAAATAATGAAAACAATTAATGATTCGGTTTTTTTCAATTAGCAGCTCCTTGTTAACTCTTTGAATATTGTTTGACATGTTACTCCTAAATGGAAACTTGAAAGAAAAACACAATGCCTTTTTAACATGCAATAAAGCAAATAATACACACACTTGATTTAAAACAAATTTCTTTTATTTTGCAATAAACTGATCATAAATTTAATAATGAAATAATAATTTTTTTTCACCAAGTTAATTGTTTTTGTAATTCAAAATTAAAGGTAGAGCTAATTTTTCAATATCCTCTTGCCTTACATTTTTTAAACTGGAAGTAGAAATCTTCTTCTTTTTTTTTACCACAAATTTTCTTTGTGGCACAATATTTTTATTTGATGGAGAATCAGTGGATGATGTTGCTGGAAATGAAATAGCTCTATTTTCTTGAATAAGAGCATTCATCTTAGGTAGTAATGATTTATAATTTTTTCCTAGCAGTTCAAATTGTTCAGGCGTTTTACAGTTATCTATAAGTTTACAGTATTTATCTTTCAACTCATTTTTTATTTTGTTCACATCATAAACCTCAACTTCTCTTTGTTGACTAACTTCTCTAATCAATGTTCGGTATCATTGGCGATAACCAAATTTTGGCCTAAAAAAACATCTAGTCTATCAAAAACATCACCGTTTTTCTCTATGCCAGCAGTAAGTTCATATTTATTTGAACAAATATAATGAATGTGTTTGCACATGTTCCACCTAATTGCAGAATCCATGCATGAGCATACATACGCATGAATGCATTTTTTACATGCATCACATTTAAGTCGACATTCACAATTTCTTTGATTTTCATACACAACATACAGTTCTCTCTCATCAGAAGATGTAACTATGTACTTCCCATCATTGTTTGAGGATATTAGGAAATTACAGGCCAAACTCTTCTTGTGCCTGTTTCTCAGGTCAACAAGTTTAGGAGTGACTTTGCCTTTAATGATAACTATAAGTCTATCGTAGACTCTATCCCTGAGAAAATGCATTAGGCCATCTATAGCCTTATCTAACCTCTTGACATTTTTACCATGCAAGTAGGTATATTTTATGGTCCTATGCAACCTTTCTAAATGCATATTAGTATTAAGACCACAATGTAATCTTTTGCAGTAGGCCCAATTATCTGTATTATCTGAATAGTTTTTCAAAAAATAATTACCAAAGTCTTCAGTGTCTGGATCATTACTTAATTTTTCTATAGCTGCATTTAACAAAACATTGAAAGTTAAAACGTCCCGTTCATACAGTAAACATTTCAAAAGTTTATATGTTTCTACTTTCTTTGATGCAGAAAGTATTCTTTTTAGGTTGTTTCTCCATGCATGGTCTACATGCCAAGCATAGAAAAGACGTTTTTCTGGCAAAGGCATTACAGTAGACCAGGCATTATAAAAAGCATCAGCCATATCAGACATAAATACCTGACATTTTGTTGCCATACCAGATTTTTTTTTCACTTGATCAAAAAAAAATTTCCAAAATAGGTTGATCGCAGCGGCTTGTGATCATGAAAGCACAGGGGAAACCTTGGCGTAGGTCATCAATAACCAGAAGAGTTATTAATTCAAAGCCATATGCATTCAGCCCATGGGTTCCATCAAGGCAAATGCAATCATTTCCAAATTTTTTAAATAACTCCACCTGTGCTTCAGTCATAATAATCAGTACAAAATCTTGTTCCATTAAAACAGGGTAATCATTCGATGTTTCTCCTTGAGTCTTAAAGAAAAGAACATAACAGTTTTCAGTACTTTCTTGCTCTTTTACCCACAAATTAACACTTACATAGTCATTATCATCTTTAATAGCCGAAGATGATAAATGAAAGGATTTCTTCACATTGTGCAAATCTTTTCTTGTAATTAAATGTATCCTCTCTAGCCCTTTATCACTCATGTTAGTCCTGACACAATCCAGAATAACATCAAAGGGGATTTCTGATGCCATCTTAGTTGCTAAAGTACATCTATCTTCTTTTGATAAAAATAGATGCCCTAAGTCACACTTATGACCCATATGAGTTTCTGTGAATGTTACTTTACATTTATCTTCATTTTTTGTTAATTTAATTTTAGCAGGGCAATATCCATCAATTTTGTTGCTACCATTTACTTTCAAATGTCTCTTCCCCTTGCCCTTCGAAACAAAAACACCACTTCTGTGACACTTGTAGTAACAAGTGACACTACCATCAGCATTTATTACATCTTTTGTATACTTTCGAAAAAATGATTTTGTTCTTTTTTCCATGTCTAATTTCCACGTTTCAAAACTTGAAGAAGAATCAAAATCATGCTCCGAAATATTTAATGTGATATCTTGAATATCCACAAAATGCTGCGTTATATTTACAAGCGTTTCCTTGCACAGCGGACATTTCTTTTCATATTTATAATTTAGCATATTATGTTTTTCACGCTCGTGGCTCCGTAGAGTTCTTTCATTAAGAAATTTTGAAGAGCACCCGGAATAACAGCACACAAACAGCTTTTCAATAGACGATTCTCCAATTTTTGCTACCCCATGTCTATTCTTTTCGTGCCTTCTTAAATTGTATTTTGAGGCAAAAGATTGTCCACATATCCGACAAAAATATTTCATTCTTGATAGCTCCGATGTTCCTGATGCAGCTGGGCCTTCGATTTCTAATACAGAATGTACATTTTTCGAATGTCTTTTCAAACTAAATTTTGAGGTAAAACCTCTTTTGCATATCTCGCAAAAATTATTAATTTTTTCTTTGACCAAAGACATTTTATTAATGGTGAAATTACGCAATTTCGAGCAGATGGATAACAGTGCAGAACAACATAAACAAACTTTGCATTCCCAGAATTCACTGCGCAGAGGAAACGAACACTATTGACGTCAGAAAAGTGCTGAGGAACAGAGCTGAAATCTTTCTCCCCAGACGCTAGTGTCTATGCTTACGGCGGGCGTTATAGAAACAGGTTACTGCAGGAAGAGTCCATTTCGCAGAGGTAGAAATTCATTCAAGTTTCTTACGTTGGCGCGTTTAGCGCCTAATTGACGGTATTGATAAATTGCCTTTAATTTTCGAAAGCAAATTCGTAAAATAATTCACTGTAACATAGTAAATAATTCACTGTAACATCACTGTAACACTGTAACATTCACCGTAAACATAGACGGCTGTCGGCCAGAGATCTCTTTATGGACAGATAGTATTTAAAGTGGCATGTCCTGATTCCCTCATATACCATGTACTAAAATAGAAAACTTTCTTTAAAAGCATCGTGCCAATTGAATGCGGTCAAAAACGCGAATGTTCGAAAGTTTTTAGTTCAGTAAAAATTTATATATTTTGGATATTTCAGAAACTTCATTTAAAATTCTTTTAAAGTTGGAGAAATTTTTTTAAAAAAATTCACTTACATCATAAAAAAAATTAATAGAATACCAATAATATTTAAAGCAAAAATGAAGTAAAAGTTAATTCATTCAGAAATCATTAAAAAGGACTCGAACTCGCAATAATCGAATAGACTCTAAAAGCATTAGCTATCTGACAACAGTATCAAGCACAAAATGTGATAAGTTACACTGTCGTCCGCAATATATTTCATGAGCCCCATATAAAAACATTGTGTCGAATGAATACGACTAAATAGCGTCTATAAGAAAGATTTCGAGTCAGGATATATTTAAATTCAGATGATTTTACACATTTCATATGCATCTCACAGTATATTGTAGAAAATGAAAAAGATGTTACCCTTGTATCATATCTAAACATATTGTGGAAAATAATGAATGGGTTTAAAAGTAAAATAAATTTTGAAATAAGTTGATTTAGAAATATAAAGGTGGGAATCGTCCGGCAGTAATTGCTCGTATATTAAAAGCGTGGGAAGTGATAGCATGTGTTGGATAGTTGGTAGGGATTAGGATTCTCTTCTGTTTTGTTGTTAGTTTGAAACCCGATGGCCGAAGGTCTTCGTGTACAGGGCGGGCGGTGCTCTTATAAATCTGTCGATCCACGTCGAGATAACACCAAAGGGAAATCAGCGATGATCGCACTTGGATTCAGGTCTAGATTATCTGTAGTGAATGAAATGTAGGAATGAGGTTCTGTCCGTGAAAAGGACCGTGACGTATGAGCAGCTAAGCAATACTCTTGGCCCTAGATAACGCTACTGAAACAAGAGATGCTTAAAAGTGGGCATGTCTATGACAAATGTTATAAGCAACAACAACCTATTAAAACCACTGTTCCTTATAAAACAAATGATACAAATTCCAATAGAAATCAAAGTTATATATCTTGATTTCAGTTAGTTCGAAACGCGCATGTTCAAAAGATCTTAAAAGCATTTTTTTAAAATCAATTCAGACATCTGGTAACTCAATGAAAGTATTCAAAATCATACAAAAAAAATCTTCCATTTATATCAAGCAAAAATTTAAAATTCAAAAAAGTGCTAATAATCTTTAAAGTAATGAAAATAATAAAACGGTTGATATTCTAGTAACGGCTAGGTCACTCGAAGGCATGTATAACAGACAGCAATTGATGCAAAAGGGGAAGATATATAAAGTTCAATACATCTGGAAATACCATATCATAAAAAGAAAATTTTCGTTCTTCAAGCTCATTTAAAAACAAATGTAGAATTTTAAACTTCCTTTTTTAACATCTTACATCTTTGCCCTGTTTTACATCCCTTTTAGTGTAGTTAAGTTTTTAGTTATATCAACGTCCCGGTTTTAAAGCAACACTGGGACTGTTTTAGCCCATCTTTCGTAATTTTGAACCTCGGTGAGATGACGAAGACAACAGCTGAGCTGTCATCCTCTCTCTAGGTTTCTACGCCCCACCAGCGGTAGAACGTTTGGCTTTGGAGCATTTAGCACGCACCTTACATGATGTTTCTTTGGTGGAATCGGGTTTGAATCTGAAACCCTCCGGTTCCAAAATCGGGACTTTAGCACCAGGCTTCCGAAGCCTACATCATTTTTAGAAAAAAAAAACTCAGTTCATTAATCTCTAATTTTGAATTTCTGACTC
>JAOUZG010027140.1:1588492-1602836 GCA_026289955.1 Argiope argentata | reverse complement strand
TACAATAATATTCCATGGGACTGTGGGACGTCATTTACCCCTAGCGATCGCCAATGGAAGCATCGATACAACAAAATGATGCGAATTTCACCCCCTTCTAACTCACCTAAAATCCTTTGAACAGTGGCAAATAATAGCCCTGTTAAATTAGCATTCGTTCATTCCAGCGAAAACGCGGACCCCTCAAACGGAAGCGCATAATGTGGGGAGAATTGTTCCTTCCCCCGACGTATATTAACATGTAATTGCGTATTTAGTTATGTAATCGCACAATAATACCCTCTTGCACCCGCTTATTGGTTTTATAATGGGGTGCAAAACTTGCCATCGCACCCGTACAATAATATTCCATGGGAGTGTGTGACATCATTCACATATAGCTGCTTTAATAAATGCCGCGAAAAAATGAAAATGCGCAAATTTCGCCCCCTTTTAATTTACCTAGAGTCGTTTGAATGGTGGCAAATAAAAGCCCTCGTTTCGGAGCATCAGCCCATAACACCGTAAACGCGGCCTCCTTAAACGGAAGAGCGTAATGTGGGGAGAAGTGTTCCTTCCCCTTACGTATATTAACATGAATATAATCGCTCAATAAAACCCCCTTGCACGCACTTATTGATTCTATAATGGGGTGCAAAACGTGCGTCCGCATTCGTACAATGATATTCCATGGGAGTGTGGGACGTCATTCACCCCTAGCGGCCGCCAATGGAAACTGCGATACAAAGAAATGGTTGGAATTTTGCCCCCTTCTAATGTACCTGGAACCGTTTGAATGGTGGCAAATGATAGCCCTGGTGAAGGAGCATCTGAGCATACCACCGGAAATGCGGACCCCTCATACGGAATCGCACAATGCTGAGAGAAGTGTTCCTTCCCCCTTACGTAGGTTAACATGTAATTACATATTTTGCTATATAATCGTGCTTTAAAAACCCCTTGTAAGCATTTATTGAGCCTATAATGGGGTGCAAACCGTGCCCCCGTACACGTACAATAATATTCCATGGGAGTGTGTGACTTCATGCAACCCTAGCGGCCCTAATGGAAGTCGCGATACAACGAAATGGATCGAATTTCGCCCCATTCTAATGTACCTGGAACCGTTTAAATTGTGGACAATGATAGCCCTGGTGAAGGAGCATCTGAACATACCACCGGAAATGTGGACCCCTCAAACGGAAGCGCGTAATGTGGGGAGAAATGTTCCTTCACCCTTACATAGGTTAGCATGTAATTGCATATTTTGATATATAATCGCGTTATAAACCCCCCTTAAATGCACATATTGCAAATTTAATTGGGTGTAAAACGTGACCTTGAACCCGCAGAATAATATTCCATGGGAGTGTCTGACGTCATTTATCCCTACCGTCCGCCAATGAAAGCCGCATAAAAAAGAAAGGGCGCAAATTTCGCCCCCTTTTAAATCACCTAGAATCGTTTGAATGGTGGAAAATGACAGCCCTGGTGAAGAAGCATCCGTTCATTCCAACGGAAACAAGGACTCCTCAAACGGAAGCGCGTAATTTGGAGAGAATTCCTTCCCCCGACGTATATTATTATGTAATTTCGTATTTTGGAATATAATCGCGCAATAAAACCCCCTTGCACACACTTATTGCTTCTATAATGGGGTGCAAAACGTGTCCCCGCACCCTTACAATAATATTGCATTGGAGTGTGTGACGTCATTCACAACAAGCGGCCCTAATAGAAGCCGTCAAGAAATGAATTGTACGCGAAATTCGCCACCTTCTAATTTCAATAGAATCGTTTGAATCATGGCAAATAGTAGCCCTGGAGACGGAGCATCAGCCCATACCACCGGAAACGCGGATCCATCAAACGGAAGCGTGTAATATGGGGCGAAATGTTCCTTTTCCATACGTAGGTCAACATGTAATAGTATATTTTGCTATATAATCGCGCTATAAAAACCCCTTGTAAGCACTTATTGAGCCTATAATGGGGTGCAAAACGTGCCATCGAACCCTTAAGATAATATTCCATGGGGGTGTGTAACGTCGTTCATCCCTAGCTGCCCTAATAAAAACCAATATAAAACGGAAGGGCGCAAATTTTGCCCCCTTCCAATTCACCTAGAATTGTTTGAATGGTGGCAAACGATAGCTCTGGTGTAGGAACATCAGAGCATACCACCTTAAACGCAGACCACTCAAACGGAAGTGCGTATTGTGGGGAGAAGTGTTACTTATCCCCTACGTAGGTTAACATGTAATAGCGTATTTTGCTATATAATCGCGCTATAAAAACTCCTTGCAAGCACTTATTAACCCTATAATGGGCTGCAAAACGTGTCCCCGCATCCATACAATATTATTCCTGGGGAGTGTGGGACGTCATTCACCCCTAGCGACCGCCAAAAGTAGCTGCGATACAACAAAATGGTGAAATTTCGCCCCTTCTAACGTACCTGGAACCGTGTGAATGGTGGCAAATGATAGCCCAGGTGAAGGAGCATCTGAACATATCACCGGAAACGCCAAAAGGTAGCGCATAATTTGGGAATATTATTGTATGAGTGGTTGGGCCACGTTATGAACCCGACTATTGAATTAATAAGTTCGTGCAAGGAAGTTTTATAGCGCGATTATATAGCAAAATACGCAATTACATGTTAGAATAAGTAAGGGGGAAGGAGCACTTCTCCCCACATTACGCTCTTCTGTTTGAGGGGTCTGCGTTTCCGGTGGTATGTTCAGATATTCACCAGGGCTATCGTTTGCCACCATTTAAACGGTTCCAGGTACATTAGAAGGGGGCAAAATTTCTTTGTATCGCAGCTTCCATTGGCGGCCGCTAGGGGTGAATGACGTCCCACACTCCCATGGAATATTATTGTATGGGTGCTGAGGCACGTTTTGCACCCCATTATAGGCTCAATATGTGCGTGCAAGGGGTTTTTCTTGTGCGATTATATAGCAAAATACGCAATTACATGTTCACCTAAGTAGGGAGGAAGTAACACTTCTCCCCACATTACGCGCTTCCGTTTGAGTTGTCCGCGTTTCCGGTGCTATGTACAGATGCTCCTTCACCAGGGCTATCATTTGCCACCATTCAAACGGTTTCAGGTACATTAGAAGGGGGCGAAATTCGAACCATTTCGTTGTATCGCAGCTTCCATTATTGACTCTAGAGGTGCATGACGTCACACATTCCCATGGAATATTATTGTAAGTGTGCTGGGCACATTTTGCACCACATTATAGGCTCAATAAGTGATTACAAGGGATTTTTATAGCGCGATTATATAGCAAAATACGCAATCATATTTTAACCTACGTAAGGGGGAAGGAACACTCCTCTACACATTACGCGTTTCCGTTTGAAGGGTCCGCGTTTCCGGTGGTATGTACAGATGCTCCTTCACCAGGGCTATCATTTGTCGCCATTTAAACGGTTCCAGGTACATTAGAAAGGGGCGAAATTCCCACCATTTTGTTGTATCGCATTTTCCATTGGCGGCCGCTAGGGGTGAATGACGTCACACACCCTCATGGAATGTTATTGTACGGATGCGGAGGCAAGTTTTGCACCCCCTTATAGAATCAATAAGCGCGTGCAAGGGGTTTTTATTGTGCGATTATATAGAAAAATACGCAATTACATGTTAATCTACGCCGGGGGAAGGAACACTTCTCCCCAAATTACTCGCTTCCGTTTGAGGGGTCCGCATTTCCGGTGTTATGGGCTGATGCTCCGACACGAGGGCTATTATTTCCCACTAATCAAACGATTCTAGGTGAATTAAAAGGGGGCAAAATTTCCGACTTTTCATTTTTTCGTGGCATTCATTAGGGCCGTTAGGGGTGAATGACGTCACACACTCCCATGGATTATTATTGAACGGGTACGGGGGCACGTTTTCTCCCCTTTATAGGCTCAATAAGTGCTTACAAGTGGTTTTTATAGCGCGATTATATAGCAAAATACGCAATTACATGTTAACCTACGTTAGGGGGAAGGAACATTTCTCCCTACATTACGCGCTTCCGTTCGAGGCGTCCGTGTTTCCGGTGGTATGTTCAGATGCTCTTTCACCAGGTCTATCATTTGCCACCATTCAATCGGTTACAGGTACATTAGAAGTGGGCGAAATTTGAACCATTTCGTTGTATCGCAGCTTCCATTGGCGGCCGTTGGGTTGAATGACGTCCCACACTCCCATGGAATATTATTGTACGAATACGGAGGCAGATTTTGAACCCCATTATAGAATCAATAAGTGCATGCAAGGAGGTTTTATTGCGCGATTATATTCCAAAATACGCAATTACATGTTAACCTACTTAAAGGGGAAGGAAAAACTTTCCCCACATTACGCGCTTCCGTTTGAGGGGTCCGCATTTCCGGTGGTATGTTCAGATGCTCCTTAACCAGGGCTATTTTTGCCACCATTCAAACGGTTCAAGGTACATTAAAAGGGGGCGAAATTCGAACCATTTCTTTGTATCGCAGCTTTCATTGGCGGCTGCTAGGGGTGAATGACATCGCACTGTCCCATGGAATATTATTGTACGTGTACGGGGGCACGTTTTGCACCCCATTATAGGCTCAATAAGTGCTTACAAGGGGTTTTTATAGCGCGATTATATAGCAAAATACGCAATTGCATGTTAACCTACGTAAGGGTGAAGGAACACTTCTCCCCACATTACGCGCTTCCGTTTGAGGGGTCCGCATTTCCGGTGGTATTTTCAAAAGCTCCTTCACCAGGGCTATCATTTGCCACATTTCAAACGTTTCCAGGTACATTAGAAGAGGGCGAAATTCGCACTATTTTCTTCTATAGCAGCTTCCATAAGGGCCTCTAGGGGTGAATGACGTCACATACTCCCATGGAATGTTATTGTACGGGAACAGGGGCAAGTCTTGCACCCTATTATAGGCTCAATAAGTGCTTACAAGGGTTTTTTATAGCGCGATTATATAGCAAAATACGCAATTACATGTTAACCCACGTAAGGGGGAAGTAACACTTCTCCCCACATTACGCGCTTCCGTTTGAGGCGTTCGCGTTTCCGGTGGTATGTTTAGATGCTCCTTCACCAGGGCTATCATTAGCCACCATTCAAATGGTTCTAATTACATTAGAAGGGGGAGAAATTCGAACCATTTCGTTGTATCGCAGATTTCATGGGCAGCTGCTAGGGGTGAATGACGTCACACACTCACAAGGAATGTTATTGTATGGGTGGGGGCACGTTATGCAGCCTACTATAGGCCCAATAGGTGCTGCTAAGTGGTTTTTATAGAGCAATTTTATTCCAAAATACTCAATTACATGTTAAACTAAGTAAGGGTGAAGGAACACTTCTCCCCACATTACGCGCTTCCGTTTGATGGGTCCGCTTATCCGGTGGTATGGGCTGATGCAAAATCACCAGGGCTTTCATTTGCCTCCATTCAAACGATTCTAGGTGAATTAGAAGGGAGCGAAATTTGCGCACTGTCATTTCTTCGTGGTTTCCATCAGGGCTGCTAGGGGTGAATGACGTCACACACTCCCATGGAATTTGATTATACGGGTGCGGAGACAAGTTTAGCCCACCATTTTAGGCTCAATTAGAACATACAAGGTGTTTTTATAGCGCAATGATATAGCAAAATACGCAATTACATGTTAACCTACGTTAGGGGGAAGGAACACTCCTCTACACATTATGCGTTTCCGTTTGAAGGTCCGCGTTTCCGGTGGTTTGTTAAGATGCTCCTTTAGCAGGGCTATCATTTGCCGCCATTCAAACGGTTCCAGGTACATTAGAAAGGGGCGAAATTCGCACCATTTTGTTGTATCGCAGCTTCCATTGGCGATCGCTAGGGGTAAATGACGTCCCACAGTCCCATGGAATATCATTGTACGGGTGCGGAGGCATGTTTTGCATCCCATTATAGTATCAATAAGTGCGTGCAAGGGGTTTTTATTGTGCGATTATATAGAAAAATACGCAATTACATGTTAATCTACGCCAGGGGAAGGAAAACTTCTCCCGACATTACGCGCTTCAATTTGAGGTGTCCGCGTTTCCAGTGGTATGTACAGATGCTCCATCCCCAGGGCTATCATTTGCCACCATTCAAACGGTTCCAGATACAGTATAAGGGGGCGAAATTCGAACCATTTTGTTGTATCGCAGCTTCCATTGGTGGCCGCTAGGAGTAAATGACGTCCCACAGTCCCGTGGAATATTATTGTACGGGTGCGGAGTCAAGTTTTGCACCCCATTACAGAATAAATAAGCGAGTGCAAAGGGGTTTTATTGTGCGATTATATAGCAAAATACGCAATTACATGTTAACCTACGCAGGGGGAAGGAACACTTCTCCCCACATTACACTCTTCCGTTTGAGGGGTCCGCATTTCCGGTGTTATGGGCTGATGCTCCGACACGAGGGCTATTATTTCCCACCATTCGAACGATTCTAGGTGAATTAAAAGGGGGCAAAATTTCCGCCTTTTCATTTTTTCGCGGCATTCATTAGGGCCGGTAGGGGTGAATGACGTCACACACTCCCATGGAATATTATTGAACGGGTACGGGGGCACGTTTTCTCCCCTTTATAGGCTCAATAAGTGCTTACAAGTGGTTTTTATTGCGCGATTATATAGCAAAATACGCAATTACATGTTAACCTACGTTAGGGGGAAGGAACATTTCTCCATACATTACGCGCTTCCGTTCGAGGCGTCCGTGTTTCCGGTGGTATGTTCAGATGCTCTTTCACCAGGGCTATCATTTGCCAGCATTCAATCGGTTCCAGGTACATTAGAAGTGGGCGAAATTCGAACCATTTCGTTGTATCGCAGCTTCCATTTGCGGCCGCTAAGTGCGAATGACGTCCCACACTCCCATGGAATATTATTGTACGAATGCGGAGGCACATTTTGCACCCCATTATAGAATCAATAAGTGCGTGCAAGGAGGTTTTATAACGCGATTATATAGCAAAATACGTAATTACATGTTAAACTACGTAAGGGGGAAGGAATACTTCTCCCCAAACTACGCGCTTCCGTTTGAGGGGTCCGCATTTCCGGTGGTATGTTCACATGCTCCTTCACCAGGGCTATTTTTGCCACCATTCAAACGGTTCCAGGTACATTAGAGGGGGGCGAAATTCGAACCATTTCCTTGTATCGCAGCTTTCATTGGCAGCTGCTAGGATTGAATGACGTCCCACAGTCCCATGGAATATTATTGTACGGGTGCGGGGGCATGTTCTGCACCCATTATAGGCTCAATAAGTGCTTACAATGGGTTTTTATAGCGCTATTATATAGCAAAATACGTAATTACATGTTAAACGACGTAAGGGGGAAGGAATACTTCTCCCCACACTACGCGCTTCCGTTTGAGGGGTCCGCATTTCCGGTGGTATGTTCAGATGCTCCTTCACCAGGGCTATTTTTGCCACCATTCAAACGGTTCAAGGTACATTAGAAAAGGGCGAAATTCGAACCATTTCTTTGTATCGCAGCTTTCATTGGCGGCTGCTAGGGGTGTATGACGTCCCACAGTCCCATGGAATATTATTGTACGGATGCGGAGGCACGTTTTGCATCCAGTTATAGGCTCAATAAGTGCTTTATAGAGCGATTATATAGCAATATACGCAATTACATGTTAACCTACGTAAGGGTGAAGGAGCACTTCTCCTCACATTAAGCGCTTCCGTTTGAGGGGTCCGCATTTCCGGTGGTATTTTCAGATGCTCCTTCACCACGGCTATCATTTGGCACATTTCAAACGTTTCCAGGTACATTAGAAGGGGGCGAAATTCGCACCATTTTGTTCTATAGCAGCTTCCATAAGGGCCGTTAGGGGTGAATGACGTCACACACTCCCATGGAATATTATTGAACGGGTATGGGGGCACGTTTTCTCCCCTTTATAGGCTCAATAAGTGCTTATAAGCGGTTTTTATTGGGCGATTATATAGCAAAATACGCAATTAAATGTTAACCCATGTAAGGAGGAAGGGACATTTCTCCCCACATTACGCGTTTCCGTTTGAGGCGACCGCGTTTCCGGTGGTATGTTCAGATGCTCCTTCACCAGGGCTATCATTTGCCAAAATTCACACGGTTCCAGGTACATTAGAAGGGGGCGAAATTCGCACCATTTTGTTGTATCGCAGCTTCCATTGGCGGCCGCTAGGAGTAAATGACGTCACACACTCCCAAGGAATATTATTGTACGGGTGGGGTGGCAAGTTATGCACCCCACTATAGAATCAATAAGCTCGTGAAAGGGGTTTTATAGCGGGGTATTTATAACAAAGTATGCAATTACATGTTACCCTACGTCGGGGGATGGAACAATTCTCCCAACATTACGCTCTTCCGTTTCAGGGGTCCGCGTTTCCGGTCGAATGAATGGATGCTCCTTCACCAGGGCTATCATTTGCCACTATTCAAACGGTTCTAGGTATATTAGAAGGAAATTCGAACCATTTCGTTGTATCGCAGCTCTCATTGGCGGCTGCTAGGGGTAAATGACGTTCCACAGACCCGTGGAATATTATTGTACGGGTGTGGAGGCACGTTTTGCATCCCATTATAGAATCAATAAGTGCGTACAAGGGTTTTTTATTGTGCGATTATATAGTGAAATACGCAATTATATGTTAATCTACGAAGGGGGAAGGAAGAATTCTCCCCATATTACGCGTTACCATTTGAGGCGTCCGCGTTTCCGGTGGTATGCTCAGATGCTCCTTCACCAGGGCTATCTTTTGCGACCATTCAAACGGTTACAGGTACATTAGAAGGGGTCGAAATTCGAACCATTTCGTTGTATCGCAGCTTCCATTGGCGGCCGCTAAGTGTGAATGATGTCACACACTCCCAAGGAATATTATTGTACGCCTTGGGGGCACGTTATGCAGCCCACTATTGAATTAATAAGTTCGTGCAAGGGTGTTTTATAGCGCGATTATATAGCAAAATACGTAATTACATGTTAAACTACGTGAGGGGGAAGGAGCACTTCTCCCCACATTACGCGCTTCCGTTTGAGGGGTCCGCGTTTCCGGTGGAATGAACTGATGCTCCTTCACCAGGCCTATTTTTGCCAAAATTCAAACGGTTTCATGTACATAAGAAGGGGTGAAATTCACAACATTTCGTTTTATCGCAGCTTCCATTAGGGCCGCCAGGGTTGCATGACGTCACACACTCCCATGGAATATTATTGTACGTAAAGGGGGGCACATTTTGCTCCCCATTATAGGCTCAATAAGTACTTACCAGGGGTTTTTATAGCGCGATTATATAGCAAAATATGTAACTACGTTTTAACCTACGTAAGGGGGAAGGAACACTCCTCTACACGTAAAGCGTTTCCGTTTGAAGGGTCCGCGTTTCCTGTGGTATGTTCAGATGCTGCTTCACCACGGCTATTATTTGCCACCATTCTAACGGTTCCATTTACATTAGAAAGGGCGAAATTTTCACCATTTTTTTGTATGGCAGCTTCTATTGGCGGCCGCTAGGGATGAATTACGTCACACACACCCATGTAATATTATTGTACAGGTGCGGTTCACCTTTTGTTATTATAGGCTATATAAGTGCTCACAAGGGGTTTTTATAGCGCTATTATATAGCAAAATACGCAATTACATGTTAATATACATCGGTGGAAGTAACACTTCTCCCCACATTACGCGCTTCCGTTTGAGGGGTCCGCGTTTCCGGTGGAATGAATGGATGCTCCATCACCAGGGATATCATTTGCCTCTATTCAAATGATTCTAGGTGAATTAGAAGGGGGCGAAATTTGCGCACTTTCATTTCTTCGCGGCTTCCATCAGGGCCGCTAGGGGTGAATGACGTCATACACTCCCATGAAATTTTATTATACGGTTGCGGAAACCCGTTTTGCACCCCAGTTTAGGCTCAATAAGTGCTTCAAAGGGGTTTTTATAGCGCAATTATATAGCAAAATACGCAATTACATGTTACCCTAAGTAAGGGGGAAGGAAAACTTCTCCCTACATTACGCGCTTCTGTTTGAGAGTTTCGCGTTTACGGTGGTATTTTCAGATGCTCCATCACCAGGGCTATCATTTGCCACCATTCAAACGGTTCCAGGTACATTAGAAGGGGGGCGAAATTCGCACCATTTTGTTGTATTGCAGCTACAATTAGAGCCGCTAGGGTTGCATGAGGTCACACACTCCCATGGACTATTATTGTACATGTACGGGGGCGCGTTTTGCACCCCATTATAGGCTCAATAAGTACTTACCAGGGGTTTTTATAGCGCGATTATATAGCAAAATATTTAACTACAGTTTAACCTACGTAAGGGGGAAGGAACACTCCTTTACACATAAAGCGTTTCCGTTTGAAGGGTCAGCGTTTCAGGTGGTATGTTCAGATGCTACTTCACCAGGGCATTTGAGACCATTCAAACGATTGTAGGTCAATTAGAAGGGGGCGAAATTTGCGCACTTCCATTTTTTCGCGGCTTCCATCAGGGCCGCTAGGGTTGAAGGAACACTTGTCCCAAAATTACGCGCTTCCGTTTGATGGTTTGATGGGCCGCGTTTCCGGTTGTATGGGCTTATGATCCTTCACCAGGGGTATCATTTGCCATCATTCAATTGGTTCCAGGTACATTAAAAGAGGGATTCGCACCATTTCGTTGTATCGCAGCTTCCATTGGCGGCCGCTAGGGGTCAAAGACGTCCCACAATCCCAAGGAATATTATTGTACGGGTGCGGAATCACGTTTTGCACCACATTATAGAATCAATAAGTGCTTACAAGGGGGTTTTATAGAGCGGTTGTATAGCAAAATACTCAATTACATGTTAACCTACGTATGGGTGAAGGGACACTTCTCCCCACATTACATGCTTCCGTTTGAGGGGTCCGTGTTTCCTGGTGGTTTGTTTTGATGCTCCATAACCAGGGCTATCATTTGCAACCATTCAAATGATTCTAGTGGAATTGGAAGGGAGCGAAATTTGCACAATTTCGTTTTTTAGCGGCTTCCATTGGCGGCCTTTAAGGGTGAATGATGTCACACACTCCCATGGAATATTATTGCGTGGGTTCGAGGGCACGCTTTGCACCCCATTATAGGCTCGATAAGTCCGTGTAAGGGGGTTTTATAGCGCGATTATATAGCAAATTACGCAATTACATACTAACCTACGTAGGGGGGGAAAGAACACTTTTCCCGACATTAAGCGTTTCGTTTGAGGTGTTTGCTTTTCTGGTGGTATGTTCTTATGCTCCTTCACCAGGGCTATGATTTGCCACCATTCAAACGATTCTAGGTGAATTATTGGGTCAAAATTTGCGCCCTCTCGTTTTTGAGCGGCTTCCATTAGGGCCGCTACGGATAAATGACGTCCCACACTCCCATGGAATATTATTCTACTTTTGAGGGGTCCGCGTTTCCGGCATTATGAACTGATGCTCCTTCACCAGGGATATAATTTTCCACTATTCAAACGATTAAAGGTACATAAGAAGGGGGCGAAATTCACAACATTTCGTTGTATCGCAGCTTCCATTGGTGGCGGCTAGGGGTAAATGACGTCCCACACTCCCATGGAATATTATTGTAAGGGTGCCGAGGCACGTTTTGCAGTCCATTATAAAATCAATAAGTGCGAGCAAGGGGTTTTTATTGCGAGATTATATAGCAAAATACGCAATTGCAGGTTAACCTTCGTCGGTGGAAGAAACACTTCTCTCCACATTACGCGCTTTCATTTGAGGGGTCAACGTTTCCGGTGGTATGTCAGCATTTTTCCTAATGTAACATGTGTTTCATTTTGAAAAATTCACGGTTTTTTTTGTAACTATCGCTGTTTTACTGTTTCGAGGCAAATTGGCCATTTCTCACCTCAAACGTAGATAATGCTCTTATCGGCCAAATTATCCGATTTTCAGATTTTGAGATGTATCTTAAGATTTCTCTGCATCTTTCCGTGTATGATGTAAGATTTTGTAAATAACGCTGATTTTTGGTTAAAAGGAAAATCGGCATTTTTCATCACAAAACGGCATATGCGGCGCTAATCGACCAAAAAGTGCGATTTTTGGATTTTTAGTTACATCTTAAGATTTCTCCGCATCTTGCAATGTATATTGTAAGCTTTTCTAAATAACGGTGTTTTTTGGTTTCGAGGAAAATTGGCCTTTTTCACCACGGCATATGCGCTATTCGACCAAAAAATGCGATTTTTGGATTTTGAGATACATCTTAAGATTTCTCCGCATATTTCAGTGTAGGTTGTAACATTTTCACACCAGTACAATAATATTCCATGGGAGTGTGTGACCTCATTCACTCCTAGCGGCCCTAATGGAAGCAGCGAAAAGATGAAAGAGCACAAATTTCGCCCCCTTCTAATTACCCTAGAATAGTTTGAAAGAAGGCAAATGATTGCCCTGGTGATGGAGCATCAACACATACCACCGAAAACGCGGACCCCTCAAACGGAAGTGCATAATGTGGAGAGAAATGTTCATTTCCCAGACTTAGGTTTACATGTATCTGCGTATTTTGCTATATAATCTCGCAATAAAACCCCCTTGCTCGCACTTATTGATTCTATAATGGGGTGCAATACGTGCCCCGCACCCGTAAAATAATATTCCACGGGAGTGTTTGACGTCATTCACTCCTAGCGGCAGTAATGGAAGCCGCTAAAAAACGAAATGGCGCAAATTTCGCAACCTTCTAATCCACCTAGAATCGTTTGAATTTTGGCAAATGAGAGCCCTATTAAAGGAGCATCAGAAAATACCACCGGAAACGCGGAACCCCTCAAACGGAAGCGCGTAACGTGGGGAGTAAGCGTAATGTGCGCGTAATGTGTAATGTCCTAAGTAGGTTAATATGCATTTGCGTATTTTGCTATATAATCGGGGCTATAAAACACCCTTACACGCACTTATTTAGCTTATAATGGTGGCAAAACGTGCCCCCGCACCAGTACAATAATATTCTAAGGGAGTGTGTGACGTCATTCACCCCTATCGGCCCTAATGGAAGCCGCTAAAAAACGAGAGGGCTCAAATTTTTCCCCAATAATTCACATATAATCATCTGAATGGTGGCAAATGATAGCCCTGGTGAAGGAGCATCAGAATATACCATTAGAAAAGCAAACTCCTCAAACGGAAGCGCGTAATGTGGAGAGAAATGTTTCTTCCGCCGACGTAAAATAACCTGTAATTGCGTATTTCGCTAACAGGTTAACAGGTAATTGCATATTTTGCTATATAATCTCGCAATAAAACCCCCTTTCTCTTACTTATTGATTCTATAATGGGCTTCAAAACGTGCCTAGGCACCCTTACAGTAATATTCCATGGGAGTGTGGGACGTCATTCACCCCTAGCTGCCACCAATGGAAGCTACGATACAACGAAATGGTGGGAATTTTGCCCCCTTCTTATGTACCTTTAATCGTTTGAATAGTGGCAAATTATATCCCTGGTGAAGGAGCATCAGTTCATGATGCCGCAAACGCTGACCCCTCAAACGGAAGCGCGTAATGTGGATAGAATTGTTCATTTCCCGACGTAGGTTAACAGGTAATTGAATATTTTGTTATATAATCTCGCAATTAAACCCTCTTGCTCGCACTTATTGATTCTATAATGGACCGCAAAACGTGCCTCGGCAAAAGTACAATCATATTCCATGGGAGTGTGGGACGTCATTTATCCATAGCGGCCCTAATGGAAGCCGCTTAAAAAAGAGAGGGCGCAAAATTCACCCCCTTCTAATTCACCTAGAATCGTTTGAATGGTGTCAAATGATAGCCCTAGTGAAGGAGCATCAGAACATACCACCGGAAAAGCGGACCCGTTAAAAGGAAGAGCATAATGTGGGGAAAAGTGTTCCTTCCATTTACGTAGGTTAACATGTAATTGCGTATTTTGCTATATAATCGCGCTATAAAACCCCCTTACACGGACTTATCGAGCCTATAATGGGGTGCAAAGCGTGACCTCGAACCCGTGCAATAATATTCCATGGGAGTGTGTGACGTCATTCACCCTTAACAGCCGCCAATGTAAGCCGCTAAAAAACGAAAGGGTGCAAATTTCTCTCCCTTCGAATTCACCTAGAATCGTTTGAATGGTTGCAAATGATAGCCCTTGTTATGGAGCATCAACACAAACCACCAGAAACGCGGACCCCTCAAACGGAAGCATGTAATGTGGGGAGAAGTGTTCCTTCACCCCTACATAGGTTAACATGTAATTGAGTATTTTGCTATATAACTGCTCTATAAAACCCCCTTGCACGCACTTATTGATTCTATAATGGGGTGCAAA
>JAOUZG010027140.1:1519509-1560390 GCA_026289955.1 Argiope argentata | reverse complement strand
CTTCAGTATGTTCATTGAAAAAATTGCTATTTAGATGACCCCTCATCTGTACGTTCATAGAAAAAAATGGCTTATTAGATGACCCCTGTTCAATAAGTTCTTAGAAAAAAGGCTCATTAAATGACCCGTCTACAGTATATATATTGAAAAAAGGGGTAATTAGATTACCCCTCTTTATTACATATAGAAAAAAGGTTAATTAGATACCTCTCTTCAGAACGTTTATAGAAAAAAAGCTAATTAGCTGACCTCTCTTCAGTACGTTTAAAGACAAAACTGCTAATTAGTTTACCCTTTTTCAGTACCTTTATAGAACAAGAGGCAAATTAGATGACCCCTCTTCAGTACATTTATAGAATAAGAGGCTAATTAAATGACCCCTCTTTAGTAAGTTTATAGAAAAAAAAGGCTAATTAGATGACCTCTCTTCAGTACGTTTAGAGACAAAAAGGCTAACTAGATTACAACTCTTTAGTACATTCATAGAAAAAAAGGCAAATTAGATTACCCATATTCAGTACGTACATAGGAAAAAAAGGCTAATTAGTTGACACCTCTTCAGTACGTTCATAGAAAAAAAGGCTAATTAGATAACCTCTCTTCAGTACGTTCATAGAAACAAGGGCTAATTAGATAGCCCCTCTTTAGTACGTTCATAGAAAAAGTCTAATTAGATGGGCCTCTCTTCAGTAGGGTCATAGAAAAAAAGCTAATTATGTGATCCCTCTTGAGTGCGTTTATAGAAAAAAGTCTAATTAGATGGCTAATTAGATGACCCCTCTTCAATACGTTCATAGAAAAAAAGACTAATTATATTATCCCTCTTCAGTATGTTTATAGAAAAAGGGCTAATTAGATGACCCCTCTTCAGTATGTTCATAGAAAGAAAGGCTAAGTAGATAACCCCTGTTCAGTACATTCATAGAAACAAAAGCTAATTAGATAACCTTCTTCAGTACTTTCATAGAAATAAAGGCTAATTAGATGACCCCCCGTTCAGTACGTTCATAGAAAAAAAGGCTAATTAGATTACCCCTCTTCAGTGCATTTATAGACAAAAGTCTAATTAGATTACCCCTCTTCAGTTAATTTATAGAAAAAAAACCTAATTAGATTATCCCTCTTCAGTACGTTTATGGAAAAAAAGGCTAATTAGATGACGCCTATTCAGTATATTTATGGAAAAAAAGGCTAATTAGATGACCTCTCTTCAGTACATTTATAAAATAAAGGGCTAATTAGATTTCCCCTATTCAGTACGTTTATAGATAAAAAGGCTAAGTAGATGACCCCTCTTCAGTACATTTTTAAAATAAAATTGCTAATTAAATTACCCCTCTTCAGTACGTTCATAGAAATAAAGGCTAATTATATTATCCCTCTTTAGTTTCTTTATAGAAAAAAAAGGCTAATTAGATGACCCTTATTCAGAATGTTCATAGAAAAAAAGGCTAAGTAGATAACCCATGCTCAGTGCGTTCATAGTAACAAAGGATAATTAGATGGACCCTATTCAGTACGTTCATACAAAAAAAGGCTAATTAGATTACCGCTCTTCAGTACGTTCATAGAAAAAAAGTTTAATTATATTACCCCTCTTCAGTATGTTTATAGAAAAAAGGGTAATTAGACTACCCCTCTTCAGTACGTTTATTAAAAAAGGCTTATTAGATGAACCAACTTCAGTACGTTTATAGAAAATAAAGTCTAATTAGATGCCCCTCTTCAGAACGTTTATAGACAAAATGCTAATTAGATTCCCCCTCTTCAGTACGATAATAGGTTTCTAATGTACCTATTATCGTTTGAAAGTTGGCAAAAGATAACCGTGGTGAAGGAGCATCAGAACATACAACCGGAAACGCGGACTACTCAAACGGAAGCGCGTAAGGTGGGGAGAGGTTTTCCTAACCCCCTCCGTAGGTTAACATGTCATTGCGTATTTTGCTATAAAATCACGCTATAAAACCCCCTGGCACGCAGTTATTGAACCTATAAGGGGAAGTAAAACTTGCCCCCGCACCCGTACACTAAAATTCCATGGGAGTGTGTGACGTCATTCACCCCTAGCGGCCGCCATTGGACGCTGGAACAAAACGAAATGGTGCAAATTTCGCCTCCTTCTAATATACTTAGAATCGTTTGAACGGTGGCAAATTATAGCCTTGGTGACGGAGCATCAGCCCATACTACCGGAATCATGGACTCCTCAACCGGAAACGCACAATGTGGGGAGGAGTGCTCCTACCTCCGGCATCTATTTCTATACAATAGCGCTGTCAGACAACTTTGAGCGCACATACATTGTCACTTTTAATTATCCAATTTTGTTAATTTTCGATGTATCTTAAAATTTTCTGCATTTTTCTGTGTATTTCTTGTGTAAAATTTTGCAAAATTCACCTTTTTTTTTTTTTTTTTTTAAATTTCGCTGTTTTAATGCATCGAGATAAATTGGACGTTTTTCACCACAAAACCGCAGATATGGTTCTAAACGATCAAATTATCCGATTTTATGGTTTTTCGATATATCTGATGATTTCTCCGCATTTTTCCAAGTACTGCCTGATTAAAATTTTGCAAAATTCTCGGGGTTTTTGTAAATATCGCTGTTTTACTGTTTCGAGGTAAATATGCCTTTTTTCACCACAAAAAGGAAGCAAAGGCTTGAATCGACAAATTATCCGATTTAAAGATTTTTCTATATATCTTAAGATTTTTCCGCATTTTTCTATTATGGACTGGTGACGGAGCATCAGCCCATACCACCGGAAACGTGGACACCTTCAACGGAAACACGCAATGTGGGGAGGATTATACTTTCCCCTTGTCAGGGTCACTAAATTTTAAATTTATGTTTATTTAAATTCATTATTTAATTTGTTTTTATATATTTCCTGTATGGCAACCAAAAATATAAAAGTAGTTTCTTTGGTTGTTTTTTTGTGGATTGGCAACAAGAAAAAAAAACGAAGAGAGGAGAAAAAAGATGGCGATGTGATTGTTTAGAATTGTGTGTGATTTAAAAAGGAAAGTTTTGATGTTGAAAGTTGTGAGTTGAAAGAAATGTTTAATAAAGAAGAATATTTTTTTAAAGCTTGAACTTTATTTGCCTACACGTAATCCACGACATAAATGCGCGGGAATAACCCAACGGATTTCGAACGAATTTGAAGAATTGAGCTTTGAAAGGATATCGAGAATTTGAAGAATTCCAACATTTCTAATATTTCGACTCTGGTGAAGAGTAAGTTATTTTTTATTATTATAGTGGTTGTTGAAAGAAAGTATATAATTTATAATATTTATTGAAGTTTATTTAGAAGAGTTGATTTAGAAATGGCGTTTTTAGGAAGATCAAAGAAGGTAGATTTGCAGTTGTTGGCGGAGGAATTAGGAGAAACTATTACGGAAGATATGAAAGTTGTTGATTTAAAAAAGATAATACTAGGAAGTACGGAGTATGAGGAGCAGTTTATGAAAGTATTATTAGAAAGAATAGTTAATGAAAGAGAGGAAGGAATTAAGCGTCAAAATGAATTAGAATGGAAGAGACAAGAAAATGAGTTTGAATTGGAAAAGAAGAGACAAGAAAATGAGTTTTTATTAGAAAAGTTGAAGTTAGAGGCATCGTTTGTGAATAGTGGTGTTGGAAGAGAAATGAGTTCTCAAAATGAAAGGATGCAGGAACAAGTTGGATTACAAAGGTTAATGCATAACTTTGATCCCAAAGAAGGTGATATAAGTTTTTATCTAATATTATTTGAAAGACAAGCAGAAAGAGTGCAGATTAAAAAGGCAAATTGGGTAACTAATCTAATTGGACTATTGCCGTTGGAAATGGCGAATTTAATTGCCCGGGAACCTGAAGAAAAGGCAAACGATTATGAGCACTTGAAGAGTATATTATTGAAAAGATTTAAATTGAGCCCGGAAGCATTTAAAATAAAATTTAAAAGTCATTGTAAATCGTCTGAAAATACTTGGCGAGATTTTGGGTTTGAGTTGGCGAATTATTTCAACGAGTGGATAATGGGATTAAAAATTAATGATTTTGAAAGTCTGAAACAACTTGTTATTGTGGAGCAGATGAAGGAACAGGTATCGAGAGATATTCAACAACATTTTATTGATTATTGGAGTAAAATTATTACAGTTGATGCTCTTTCTGAGAAGTTAGATGAATATGAAAATGCAAGGCAATATAATAAAGCCTCTTTGTATCCATCGTATGGAAATTTCCGTCAAGAAAAACAAAGCTATTTTAATAAAAGAAATCATATCGTTGGTGAAGAATATAGACAAGAGTCGAGTAATCACAGGAGATTTGATAAGCGAAATTCTTTCAAAAACCCAGTTACGTGCTTCAACTGTGGGCGAGCAGGACATTTGGCCAGATTTTGTCGGGATAAGAAAGAAGGGAGAGGACGGACTGAGGTTAAAGTGGCGGAAGTCAAAGTTATTGAAGAAAAAGAGAGCGAAAGCAAAGTAGTTACTGCGAGATTCAACGGTGAGGTTGTAATAGAAAATCAGAAAGGGGTTGCTGTTCAGCCAAAGATGTCTGATCTTAAAATAGTAAAAATTTCATATGGAGGAACTGAGTACGAAGCTATTGTAGATTCAGGAGCACAAATAAGTGTGTTTAGAAGCAGTGTGGTGGGTAAAGAAGTAGATTCTAAAGGATACATAATGCTGCAACCTGCGTTTGGTACGTGTTTAAAGGCTGAACTAAAAGAAATGGAAATTGGATTAGTAACGAATTCGTATATTACACCTGTAATTAAGACGATAGTGGCAACTCTGGATGGACTAAATGCTGACATATTATTGGATATGGAAACGTATGAAGCATTGAAGGAACAAAAGAGAATGTGCAATCCAACTGTCACAGTTGCTGTGAACTTAAGATCAGATGCTCAAAATGAAGCAGTGAATGTGAGTGTGAATAATGAAATGGAAGAAGGGGAGCCAATAATAGGGAAGTATGATGCTGAAGAGAATAACAGAAATAAAGCAGAGATCTTTAAGAATCAATAAAGGAGGTGCAATACTCTTCAAGAAGCATGGAGATTGGCTAAGCAAAACAAAGGAGGATATGTGTTGGAGGATAATATGCTATACCATGAAGAGATTATGTGTGGAAATAAGGTAAGACAGCTAGTGATTCCTGAAATTAGAAAGAACAAGATACTAGAAATTGCACATGAATCAGTATTTGGAGCACATTTAGGAGCTCGGAAAACAATTCAGAGGATCAAATTCTCATTCTATTGGCCGGGTATGAGCAAGGAGATTAGAGCATATTGTAGTTACTGTCATGGTTGTCAATGCAGAAAAGTAAATCGTTCAGTTGATAAGATTCCAATAACACCTGTATGTCGTCCCGAACTACCATTCCAAGTGGTAAATGTAGATCTAATAGGTCCTGTAGAACCAATATCATCACAGGGACATAAGTATATTCTGTGTTTGATGGATCAACATTCTAGATGGCCAGAAGCAGTCCCTCTAAAATCTTTGACGGCTAAGAATACGTGTGAAGCTCTGCTGGAAATTTTCAGTAGGACCGGAATTCCCGAAGTGATTGTAATGGACAATGCAACTAATTTTACATCAAGTTTAACGCAAGAGTTTTTAAAAATTTTAGGAGCTTGTCCACGCTTTTCAACACCGTACCATCCGGAAGGAAATGGTTTAATTGAGAGATGGAACCAAACTTTTAAGAATATGCTGCATCACACTATCAGAGAGGAAGGAAGAAGTTGGCATAGACAAATACCATTTTTGCTATGGGCTTATAGAGAAGTTCCAAATGCAACGACAGGTGTTCCACCTTTTCTGCTGATGTATGGAAGAGAGCCAAAAGGTCCGCTGTCGATATTAAAATCAGCTTGGACTGGTGAGATATTATTACCTCTAAACCTGAAAGGATCAGTAGAGAATTATTTGAAGGAGTTAAGGGGAAAGTTAGAGGTAGCAACAAGAAAAGCAAAATTGACAAGTGAGGTACAACAAAGTAAGTACGCTGAATATTACAATATTAGAAAGAAACCTATAGAATTTATACCTGGAGATCATTACCTGGAGATCTTGTATTAATACCGGACTCAACCAATAAACTTTATGCTAGATGGATAGGTCCTGTTGAAATTGTGAGGAGAGTAAAACCAAATTCCTACTATTTGAGGATGCCTGAAGGGAATTTAAGATTGCTCCATGTAAACAAGATGAGGGAATAAAAAGCAAGAATTCAGACTGTTGGAGTGGTTTATGATATTGATGAGGAATTCGGTGAGATATACGAGACCCCAAAACTTTCAATAGCTGAGAGAAATGATGAAGCATTAGAAAGAGTGAATGTTGAATACCTAACCGAGACACAACAAAAGCAGTTGAAGGATTTACTATATCGATACAAAACGTTGTTTTCTGGAAGAATTAAACGAGCTAAAGTTGGGGAGCATGTGATAAAGTTAAAAGCTGGAGAGGAAACCATGAAACCCAAAACTTATAAGATACCGGAAAATTTGAAAAGAGAAGTGGATGCACAAATAGATGAATTATTAAAGTTAGGATTAATTGAACATGTAGTAAGTGAAATAGCACACCCAGTAGTATGTGTTCATAAGAAAGATGGAACCATAAGGTTATGCATAGATTTCAGAAGTTTAAATGCACTGACTGTACCTGATGCATATCCGATGCAGAATATGATGGAGTTGAATTTCTTAGTAGGAAAGAAAAAATTTATAACGGTGCTAGATATGTTGAAGGGATATTGGGCTATACCAATGGAAGAAAGCAGCAAACATTTAACAGCTTTCCGAACTCACCGAGGTCAGTATCAATGGAATGTATTACCGTTTGGATTAAGGAACGCTGCTGCAACTTATCAAAGAGCAATGTCTAAAATGGTCCAACCGATATCTCACTTTGCTTGTGCTTATATTGATGATTTGGCAGTATTTTCTGATACTTGGGAGGAGCATATGAAACATTTGGAAGAAGTTTTTAAAAGATTGGAATATTTTAATTTCTCAGTAAATTTGGACAAGTGTGATTTTGCAAGACAGAAAGTTAAATACTTGGGACATGTAGTTGGTTCAGGTAGGCACGCACCTGATGAAGAAAGAATAAAGGCGATTCAAAACTTAAAATCTCCCAAGACAAAGAAAGAACTGAGGAGTGCATTAGGATTATGCAATTTTTACAGGCAATATATTCCAAACTTTGCAAAAACTGCTTTACCATTAACAGAACTAACTAAGAAGAAAGTGCCGAATGAAATTCCATGGAGTAAAGAGGCTGAAAAAGCATTCAATGAGTTGAAGGCCGCATTGTGTGGAATTACAGAATTAAAAGTTCCTGATATAGAGAAACCATACTACTTGCACACGGATGCCTCGCAGACAGCAGTGGGGTGTTGTCTAGGCCAAATGGATGAAGGAAACAATGTACATCCAATAGCTTTTGGAAGCCAGAAACTGAGTCCAACACAACAGAAATGGTCTACAATCGAGCGAGAAGCGTATGCTATTATTTGGGCTTTGAAGAGATTTGAAACTTTACTTTGCGGAGCTAAAATCTTCTTGCTAACTGATCATAATCCGCTGGTGTTTCTTACCAATGCTGTGCCCCAATGTCCAAGATTGCAGAGATGGGCGTTAGCCATTCAACGCCATGACATCGAGGCAAGTCACATAAAAGGGTCAAAACTAAGCAATGCAGATGCGCTATCTCGACTGTAAATAGAAGAAGACGAATTAGAACTTTATAGAGAATTTAAGAATTTTTGGAACTTTAAAATTATTTATTAGTATGGAAAGTCTATTGATAAGTGTAAATGATGTGACCCTTGTTATTTTTTTTGCCATATTAAATCTTTGGATTTAATATGACTCTGGGGGAAAGGTGTCAGGGTCACTAAATTTTAAATTTATGTTTATTTAAATTCATTATTTAATTTGTTTTTATATATTTCCTGTATGGCAACCAAAAATATAAAAGTAGTTTCTTTGGTTGTTTTTTGTGGATTGGCAACAAGAAAAAAAACGAAGAGAGGAGAAAAAAGATGGCGATGTGATTGTTTAGAATTGTGTGTGATTTAAAAAGGAAAGTTTTGATGTTGAAAGTTGTGAGTTGAAAGAAATGTTTAATAAAGAAGAATATTTTTTCAAAGCTTGAACTTTATTTGCCTACACGTAATCCACGACACCCCTATTCTGTAGGTTAACCTGTAACTGTGTATCTTGCTATATAATCGCGCTATAAAACTCCCTTGCAAGCCCATATTGTCCCTATAATGGGGTGTTAAACGTGCCTCCGCACCCGTACAATGATGTTCCATGGGAGTGTGTGACGTCATTCACCCCGAGCGGCCACCAATGGAAGCCGCGAAAAAACGAAATGGCATTAATTTCGCCATCTTCTAATTTACCTAGAATCCTTATAATTATTGGCAAATGCTAGGCCTGGTGACGGAGCATTAGCCCAAACCACCGGAAACGCACAATGTGGGGAGGAGTGTTCCTACCTACTTCATCTTTTTCTATACAATTGTGCTATAAGACAACTTTGCTCGCAAATACATTTTCACTCCTAATTATCCGATTTTGAGAATTTTCGATGTATCCTAACATTTCTCTGCATTTTTCTGAGTATTTCTTGTGTAAAATTTCACAAAATTCACTTTTTTTTTTTTTTTTTGTAAATATCGCTCTTGTACTGTTTTGAGGTAAATTGGACGTTTTTCACCACAAAACCGAAGATATGGTTTTAAACGATCAAATTATCCGATTTTCAGGTTTTTCAATATATCTGATGATTTCTCCACATTTTTCCAAGTACTGCTTGATTAAAAATTTTCAAAATGCTCGGTTTTTTAAATAAATATCGCTGTTTTACTGTTTAAAGGTAAATTCGCCTTTTTTCATCACAAACGGAAGAAAAGGCTCGAATCGACAAATTATCCGAATTAAAGATTTTTCTATATATCTTAAGATTTCTCCACATTTTTTTATTATGGGCTTGTGACGTAGCATCAGCCCATACCACCGAAAACCCGCAATGTGGGGGAGGTTTATGTTTTCTCCAATTCCGTAGGTTAACATGTAATTGCGTATTTTGCTATATAATCGCGCTATAAAAACCCCTTGCAAGCCCATATTGACCCTATAATGGGGTGTTAAACATTTCTCCGCCCCCGTAAAATTATTTTCCATAGGATTGTGTGACGTCATTCACCCTTAGCGCCCGCCAATGGAAGCCGAGAAAAAACGAAATGGCGCTAAATTCGCCGCTTCTAATTTACCTAGAATCGTTTGAATAATGACAAATGATAGCCCTGGTGACGGAGCATCAGCCCATACCACCGGAATCACGGACTCCTCAACCGGAAACGGACAAAGTGGGGAGGAGTGTTCTTACCTCCTGCATCTTTTTCTATATAATAGCGCTATGAGACAACTTCGCGCGCACATACATTTTTACTTCTAATTATCCGATTTTGAGAATTTTTGCGGTATCCTAACATTTTTCTGAATTTTTCTGAGTATTTCTTGTGTAAAATTTTTCAAAATTCACATTATTTTTTTAAATATCACTGTTTTACTGTTTCGAGGTAAATTGGACATTTTTTACCACAAAATGGCAGATTTGGTTATAAACGACCAAATTATCCGATTTTCAGGTTTTTCGATATATCTTAAGATTCTCCGCATTTTAACAAGTACTGCCTGATTATAATTTTGGGAAAATTCTCGGTTTTTTATAAATATCGCTGTTTTACTGTTTCGAGGTAAATTCGCCTTTTTTCACCACAAACGGAAGCAAAGGCTTGAATCGACAAATTATCCGATTTAAAGTTATTTCTATATATCTGAAGATTTTTCCGCATTTTTCTATTATGGGCTGGTGACGTAGCATTAGCCCATTCCACCGGAAACGTGGACTCCTTCAACGGAAACGCGTAATGTGGGGAGGATTATGCTTTCCCCAATACTGTAGGTTAACATGTAATTGCGTATTTTGCTATATAATCGTGCTATAAAAACCCCTTGCATGCCCCTATTGACCCTATAATGGGGGGTTAAACGTGCCTCCGCACCCGTAAAATAATATTCCATTGGATTGGGTGTCCTCTTTCACCTCAACGTCTGCCTTTGGAAGCTGCAATAAAACGAAACGGCGCAAATTTCGCCCCCTTCTAATCTGCCTAGTATCGTTTGAATGGTGGCAAATGAGCCAACCAAGTAATGGAGCATCAGCCCATACCGCCGGAAACGCGGACTCCTCAAACGAAAGCGTGTAATGGAGGGAGGTGTATGCTTTCAACCCTCCGTAGTTTAACCTGTAACTGCGTATTTTTCTTTATAATCGTGCTATAAAACTCCTTGCAACCACATGTTGACCCTTTAATGGGGTGCAAAATCCCCCCCGCATCCGTACAATAATATTCCATTGGATTGTGTGACTTCATCACTAGCGGCCGCCTTTGGAAGCTGCGATAAAACGAAAGGGCGCAAATTTCGCCCCCTTCTACTCTACCTAGAATCGTGTGAATGGTGGTAAATGATAGCTCTGGTGAAAGAGCATCAGCCCATACCACCGAAAACGCGGACTATTCAAACGGAAGCGCGTAAGGTGGGGAAGTTCATGCTTTCCACCCTCCGTAGGTTAACATTTAATTGCGTATTTTGCTATATAATCACGCTATAAAAACCCCTTTCAAAATCATATTCACCATATAATGGGTTGGAAAACGTGCCCCCGCACCCGTACAGTAATATTCAATGGGATTGTTTGACGTTATTCAGCGGTCGCCTTTGGAAGCTGCGATAAAACGAAAGGGCGCAAATTTCAACCCCTTCTAATCTACCTAGAATCGTTTGAATGGTTTCAAATGAGCCACCCTGGTAACGGAGCTCACCGAGGAATCATTGGTGCTGGTTTTCTTAAATAGTTTCAAATATTGATAGATCTACCCAACAGAAGATTAATAGATGGTGTAACAAACCTTTCAACAAAAGGGGAAGTTGCTACCATTCAAGGAAATTATAATCTCAGCACTGTCAACAGAACCTCAAAATATTTCGACCTGCTTAACTTATATCCTAATCTAACTAAGCCTAACTTAGTAAACAGAATTGTGAAGCATAGAGTAGAGCACCACATCCTAACAACAGGCCAACCGGTTTATTCAAAGGCAGGACATCTAGCACCCGATAAATTGAAGCTGGCAAATCAGGAGTTTCAGTTTATTCTCGACAACGACAACATCATCAGACCCTCCAAATCTCAATAGGCAAGTCGACTACACATGGTAAACAGGAAGGATGGCACCTTAAGACCATGTGGTGACTATCGACAACTAAATGCGCAGACAGTGCCAGATCGGTACCCAATTCCTAGAATTGAGGACTTCCACTACATTTTGAAAGACAAAATTATTTTTTCAAAAATAGATTTAGTAAAAGCATACTATCAGATACCGATAGCTGAGAAAGACAAGGAAAAAACTGCTATAACAACGCCATTTGGCCTGTACGAATTCAATGTCATGAGTTTCGGACTGAGAAATGCCCCTTCAACCTTCCAACGCTTCATTAAAGAGATACTATTTGGACTGGAATTTGTATTTCCCTATCTTGATGATGTTCTTGTTGCCTCGTCCTCAGAAGAAGAACACAAAGAACATCTAAAAATGGTGTTTGAAAGATACCAGCAATATGGACTTAGAATTAATATTTCCAAATCAGTGATGGGAGCTGACCAATTAGAATATTTGGGATATCTTATCACTGCAGAAGGTTCTCGTCCATTGCCAGATAAAGTTAAAGCCATCACTAACTACAAACTTCCAGAAACTATTCATGACCTTCGTACATTTCTTGTAATAATAAATTTCTATAGAAGGTACTTAAAGGATGCAGTAAAGATTCAAGCACCTCTACATGAATGCTTAAAGGAAAGAAAAAGAAGGACCACAGAAAAGTGCCTTTGACTGATGACACTGTACGAGTAGTATTTTTAAAAGATATTTATTTACGCAAAAAATAGTATAAAATTAAAATAAATTTCATAAATACATGTACATTAAAATCAGAAGGATTTTTTGTACGTCACAGCATATGATGGCGAGAGACAGCGCGATTTAAGAGAAGCTGAAGGAAAAAAAAACATTCGGTATTACAGTCACAGTTAAATTGATGTTTAAGAAGAAATAATAATATTAATTCAGTTAACAAAAATAAAATTTGGTGAAATAAAAATTATTACAGTTGTAGCGCGTGAAGTTGAGTTGTATTTTAAATTGAGTTGTTGCTCTTCTTCAACACGCACGCGCTGGAAATCAAGTACGCTATTTGCAAGCCGCTGCAACACCATAAGGAGTTTCGAAAAATGTAAAACTGACCTTGCCGAAGCTGCTCTTCTAACGTTTCCAAGATCTGGACTACCTTTATCACTCTGCACTGATGCATCAGATTTTGCAGTAGGCTCAGTACTCCAACATTATGAAAATGAGAGCTGGAAGCCAATAGCCTTCTACTCAAAAAAGCTGAATGAAGCCCAAAGAAAATATAGTACCTACGATAGAGAACTGTTGGGAATATATCTTTCTATAAAACACTTCAAACATCTGTTAGAAGGTAACAACTTTACTATCTACACTGATCATAAGCTTCTCACATTTGCCTTTCAACAGAAAAATGAAAAAGCATCCCCAAGACAGCTACGACAACTTCAATATATATCTGAAATTTCAACTAATATTCGACACATACAAGGTAAAGATAATGTAGTTGCTTATGCTTTATCACGAATTGAATCTATTTCCAGCATTGATTTTGATGCTGTGGCAGAAAAGCAAATACATGATAAAGAGCTTCAACAGTTAATGCAGGAAAGTCCTTCTTAACAATTCAAACCTTCAACATTACTATCTGGGAAGATACTCTGGTGTGATACATCTACATCAAATATTAGACCTTACATCCCAAAAGAATTTAGCATGCAAATGTTTCAACAAATACACGGTTTCTCTCATCCTGGAGTTAATACCACCATAAAACAGATGACAGAAAAATTCATTTGGCCAGGCATGAAGAAGCAAATAGAAGAGTGGGCAAAGACATGCATCAGATGCCAAAAATGTAAAGTGAATAGACACACTAAGTCTAAATTTGGAGAATACCAAACTCCAGATTCAAGATTTAGTGTAGTACACATTGATTTAATTGGCCCATTACCACTTTCAGAAGGCATGGAATACTGCCTGACTTGTATTGATCGGTATTCCTCGTGGATAGAAGCTATTATTTTACCTTACATAACAGCTGAAATCGTTAGTAAAGCCTTTTACAATAATTGGATTAATAGGTTTGGTGTCCCAGATCAAATTGTAACAGATCAAGGAAGACAATTTGAGTCTCATTTATTCAGATGTCTTGTTGCTATATGTGGTGCTAAAGTATCACATACTACCTCTTATCATCCCCAATGTAATGGGAAAATAGGAAGACAGCACAGGACTTTGAAAGGTGCTATAAAAGCACATAACAACATTAGATGGACAGAATCTTTGCCTACAGTTCTACTAGGCTTGAGAGCTGCCATCAGACCAGATACAAACCACTCAATTGCCCAAATAGTGTATGGCTCTAACATCAAGTTGCCAGGAGAGTTCTTTGACCCACCTACTATCAAAATGGATCAAGAAACTTTTGTTTCCCAGTTGCAGAAGTTTATGGAGCAATTAAAATCTGTACCATCCGTTAGTGTCAAGCACCAAAAAATATTTGTACATAAAGATCTCGGATCTTGTTCTCATGTTTTTGTGAGAATACACAGAGTATAAAAGGCCCTAGAACCACCTTATCAAGGACCATATAAAGTAATTGAACGGTCTGATAAGTTTTTCACTTTGTCTATAAAAGAAAAAGATATAAATGTCTCAATTGACCGCCTAAAACCTGCCTATTTGTTGGTCATGGACAAAGATGACAAGTCGATACAATCTAAACAAACAGATGGAAATTCATATCACAGAGATTCCCACCTTCCATCTGATAAACTACTTCCAGATGTGGTCGAATAATAAAAAACCAGTAAGGTTTAGAGATTAAGATTTCGTATGTATATTCCATTTTGCTCAATTATATTCTATATTAAAAGTTATCAAGTGTTTAACTATATTGTGAAGATGTGCATACATAAATAATTTTATCACATTTTATTGTTTATCTTTAAACTTTTGTCAATGTAATATAATTTAGCAAAGTATAGTTCCCGCTCTTATTCATTCTATTGAATATAGGCTAGACATTCTGAGTATTGCATTATATTGTATGGACAAGAAAGTCAAACATTGCTCTTAAAGTTTAGGTATTGAGCAGTTTATAAATCTATACATATTTATGTATTGACTCTGATTTTCTTCTTCTGATTTCTTTAACTTGTTTATTTCCTTTGTTTTATTTCTTATGTATATACTTGTATACAAATTTTGTCATTATAATACATGAATTTGCATTTTTATAGTTTAAATGTTATATGTATGGATTGTGATGTATTATATTGTATAGTATTTTGAGTTGTATATAGATATATTTTTTGTTCAGCATCATCAGAATTAATTGGTATATTTTGAAATGTCTATGTATTAAGAATACTTGATATGAGAATAGGATTCATTAATGTCATTTTATGTGAATTTTCTGTTGAATAAGTAAGGAAATTTTTATTTAATCATTTACTAAAATTATCATGCCTTGCTTATGGAATTTACCATTATTAAGCCAGTACTACAGTAGAATATTATGGTTAATATACAATACGTAAGTTTCAAATTGAATTTTGTGTATATTTATGTCAAACTTCTCCTACCATAGTTATTTGATTTTCGTAACTCAGTTACTGGTGTGGGAGTAATGTACAGAGAAGGATATTTTTCTCTGTTGAGTAATGTAAGGAAAACAACAAATATTATTTTAGTATGCACGTGTCAAGAGGTTTTCAGTAAATCGGCTGAATGTTGTTCACGTGCCTCTGACTATTATTAAATAAATTTTATTTTTTTAATAAAATAGCAAATGCTACAATTAAATTTTTTAAAGCACGAAAGTTGTTTGAAAACAACTTCACAGTTGCTATAGTGATTTTATAGAATTAGCCAGAAAAAAATAAAAAAGATATCCGGAGATTCTGAAGTCTTGTTTTTTATTTTTATTTCAAAAATTCACGCAACTTATGGAAATAAAAATTAGTTTAAATTAGTTAAAAATTAGTTAAAATAATTCGCGCTTTTTAATATGTTTGATTTCCACCTACTTAAATCATAGCTGCAATCTAAGAAATGAAGATTAAAAACTTGAAAACTGTGTAGTAAAATTTTCTAAAAATACTATTATTATTGCATTATAAAGAGGAAAAATAACCAAAATCAAAACTCAAAACCGAAAATTCAAGAGGCAGGGTTATAAAACCATACTGAATATCACAAAAAGCAAACAATTACACCAAATATTCCTTAGCTAAGTCTTAATAGACCAATTATTTTACAATTACTGATTTGATTCCAAGTTTAATAATTTTAAAATTTCTTTTTAATTCATTAAAGAAAGAAGTATAATGGAGAAAACCAGATTATTAATGAACTGATCTGAAATGAAGTTGGATATAAAAGGTAAACATGTTTTGAGAGTTTTATGTTTTCTGCCGGTTACACATTGTACATTATTGCAAGTTAATATAATGAATTATAAAATTGAATATATTAAATCGTTGTATTTATTATGAATTATCGTTGTATTTATTATATTAAATCGTTGTAATATTGCATATCAATTATTTATTGGATTCGTGTTTTTATTATATATTAAATTCACTATACTATTTTGAATTCTTTTATAAACATTTGAATTATAAATGAACATAATTTAAATTTTCATAGGTCTGATACATTCTAAAAGCTTGGTTAGAAAATGAGAACTATTCTAGATGTCAAAGTAGTGTTCAGTAATGTTTTCATGCAATGTGCTGAACATAAATTCACTTTTTTGCCCTTTTTCATAATCCGTTTAATTCGAGATTATTAGTTGTTAACAATGCTTTTGTTTGAAATTCAATATACGATCGATAAAGATAATATGCCATATCATAATGAATTGAAATTTATTTGAAGTATTTTAATTATATAATTGACGTTTCTTAATGATATACAGTAAAGATAGTATTGTAGCAAAACCGAAGATATGGAATCAATTGCTTTGATAAATAAATGTTTAGTATTTTGACATAATGTTTTTTTAGGTTTATCAATTAACATTTTTGTGATCAAATAATCTTTTACATTTTTAAGAAAATTTATTGTTTGCATTTTTTTTTTTTAAGAAGATGGAGAAAAATTATTGGAAACTTAAAATGGTTTTAAAATTTCATTTTATCTTTGATAGAAATAACTAAAAAAAATTCTTTAAACATTTGACAAATTTCTGAAAACGAAAAAAATAAGAGTTATTTTATCTCTGTTAGTATCAAATATTCAATATTTTCTCAGACCAATAGTTTCATAAAAGTACGATTTATATTTCAGTCTTTTTTTATAAATATTCTAATCTAAATTTTTTTAAAAAATTATATTGCTCAAATAAATTTAAAGTTGGGTATTTTAATGACTTCTGATCTCAACTATGTAAAACATTTTTCAAAAATTTAAAAAAAAATGTTTTTTAAATTTGTTTTTAGATTTTGACTGAACATATAGAATTATGAAAGAATTAAAAATGTAACTATAATGTTTTAGAAATGAAAGAAAACAGAATAAATAGTTTTCATGATTATAAAATGAAAGTTATATTTATTGAAGCTGAAAGCAAAATATAAATAGGCTATTTTAATTTAAAAAGGAGATTGTGTTCCTATTAGATAATATCTATCCACTCATTATTTTTAAATTTTTCAAGTTTTGATAGGCTTGTTGTAATCAAAATGATATAATTAATTTATTCAAACTTTTTTTAACTGAAGAAAATTTTATCAAGTTAATTTTGCAAAAGAATTTTGCCATCAATTAATCTTAGAAATTAAGCAGTGTTGGTACTTATTTAATGTGTAAGATGTTTAGTGAAAATATTATATCTGGTTTTTTTTTATTCATTTGTTTTTTACAGTCATTTAGCTATATAATTATTGATTCTTTTTTTAAAATCCTTATATATTTGTTGGATGCAAAATTAAAAGTAATAATTTTATTTTAATTTATGTAATTTGATTTATTAGTTAATTGAATTACTTTATAGATAAGTTTATTTTATATTGAAAGTAAACTTTAGTTTATATTTTGAATGAATATATAATTATTTTTATAGAACAATGGAGCCCACAAAAATACTATGGCCAGCATTAAAATATTCTAATCGTTATTTGCTAAAATTATTAAAACATAGACGTTGCTGCAGTTTAAACAGCACCTGGAGAAATTATTCTACTGAACAGACACAAACCCAAGAAGTCGTTTCAAGAGAAAAAATTCAACTATCAAAATCTTCTATTGTCAGATGGAAGCGACCACCATTTCTCAAAGATATTTTTCTGGGTAAACTTGATGTAGTATGTATTGTTTCTTTATAATTTTGAAATTTTTGTCTTATATTTCTAAATATTGTTTGTTATTTGCTATAAATTGTCAGATTAAATATTATTCTACATTTCCATGTAAAAGTATATGAAATAGCATCACAGATTATTATTTTTTCATACTGTTATTTTATATTATTTAGCACTTAAAAGTTGTTAAAATCAACTTGAATTCTGATTTATCTTTTAGCTAATTTGTATTCTAAGTTCTCCAAAACTTAGTAAAACTCAGTTACTTTAAACTTGTAATTTTATTTAGCATGTATTTAAATATTATTTTTTCAATCAATTATATATATATGGAAGTTTCCAAAATATATTTAGAGGCAAGGAAATTGGAGCATAATATTTAAAATTAATAATCATAAAATCAAAATCATTAAATACTTAAAATATCTAGAAATTTTTTTTAAATAGAGAGCTTCACCTCATATTTTTTCTGTTCTAATAAAATGTTAAATTAAATTACAAATTTTTTCAAAAAATATTTTAAGACATAGTGAGTTTTTAATAAATTTTTGTCCATGATGAAGATTTAAAAGTTCTAACAGTCTAAAGATTTAATTATTTATAAGTTGAAGCTATCATTAAATAAATTTAAAACTCATAGCATTCAAAAAAAATATCATCAATATCTTAATATCATTTGTTAATATCTTCTCCATTCTTGTTTATACTCAACCATATTACATTAAAAGGCAATTATAATAGCTCCACTTTCAAAATTTTCATCTTATTATTAATGAAAACAACTTAAATCTTTATTTAAAAATATCTAACCTGCTTACTGTAATTAAAATGATGTTTAAAAAATCAGCAATACAAAATTTGTTAATTGCTTGGATCAGGGTAAAAATATACAATTCCTGAAATTGGGAAACTAAACTTAAATTTTTCAGACAATTTCTTTAAAATTTGAAATTTTATTATTCCTTATAAAAGACTTATTTTGTGATTAATTGTAAGAAAAAATTTATTTAAGAAATCTAATTCATTCAGTAGTTCAGGCTAAAGAGAGGTCCAATTAATGCCCTTAAATTTAGAGAACCAACGTGTTACTGCTTTTCAAAAATTGATACTTATAATGAGGAAAATTTAAATTGTCCTACTCCATAATCCTGTTTAAAATATAATAGACTTTAATGAAGCAACAAAAATATTATACATTCGTTTACAGCATCATATTTATGTCTTTATTAAATATGGATTCAAGACAATGAATTTGTACTCTACATCTGACTCCTCTGAAATTGTAATGAATATATAATATTGCTAGACACAGTCTTTTTAGTTGAAATTTTACTTATTATTTATTTAATTTGAAATTTTCAAATTCCTCGATACTACTTATATAAAAGATTAAGACTAAATGGTTTTTTTAGTGTATTTACAATGTTCCATCTAATTGTCAATTGAATCAACCTAGAAAATTTGGTATAACACAATTTGCTGAGACATGCCTAAATTTCTTAATTTTTGAATTATATTTCAAATTTAATTTGTGGTAAACTTAATAATTGATAAGTTCTTTTACTTACATATATTTATTATTGGTTATAGTGTGATTTCTTTTCTATGACATGTGTTGTATTCCAATGAATTAATATTATTTGCATTATGCTTTAAATTCCATTCTGCATTTTTTTACCTCATTGAAAATATCCCTATCCTAATTCTAACTTATATGCATCTCATATTTTTCTGGAGATATGGAATTAATGAAGGTTAAATAAATAAAAATGAGTGGGGAAATATTAAAATATGACAGATTTAACAAATACTAGACCTCCTGACATTTTGGATTTTTGAAGTAATCAGGTTTTAGATCAGAAAGATTTAAGATTCTCTGTTTTTAAGACTATTATTGCAACATTTGTCATTTCATAGATAAAAATATGTATATAATTTCTTTTAAAAAAAATTAAAATAATTATGAATGTACAAAAATGTTTTTGAATGGCATTAAGTTATTTGAGGTGTACAAGAACTTATGTTTGCATTTAATGATGTATTTGAGTTGTAAAACAATTCATGATTAGGAATTTTTTTTTAATGATTTTTGTTATTATTATTATTTTTTCTTCTTTTTTTAACTCTTGGCTCATATTATATGACAGATCATTTCATTTGCATTTGTACATTTTGATTCCCTAAAATATTTATAATTATCACTGGTGAATGCAAGAATCATGTGTTTGTTCTGTTTTATTTATATTTTGCTCAGTTTTCCTCCCCTTTCATATATCTTTGATTGATAAAAATAAACATCCTAGGAAGTGATGCTACACTTTCAAAAATTAACTTAAGAAACAAAACAACTTGACAATGTGATAAATATCTAGTAATTTTATACATTTCAAATTTATTTTTAATTATTTCATACTTTGCAGAATTGCCAATTTGTTATTTTATAATGTTACTTATTAGTTGTTCACTAAACTGTATACATTCTTGGTGTAATATTATACAGCAATGTAAATTTCAAAATACAATGTTTTGTTTTATAGCTAATTATTTCTAAGTTTAGTTGAACCAAATTAAAAAGTATTTTTCAGGATTGTAAAATTTCATTTTATTTATATGCAGGTTAAAAACCCTTTTAAAATGAAATAGTTGGATTTTTTTTTACAGGAGTTATTAGCATTTCCTGAAATTTTAACAAAGGAGCAAGTAACTGAATTGGAAGATATTGTGAAAAATCTCAACTATTTCATAATAAAAAGAGGTATTTTGCATATAATAGAATATTTATGTATTATCATAGTTGTATAAAAATGTTTAATATATGGAATTATCTTTTAAATATTCTTAACTTATAAAATCATTACAGCATTTTGTGATGTTTTTAATTTGATTTTTTTAAACTTCTTGTACAGTATAATATCCTCTTTTTAAGTATACCTAAGACTGATTTAATTTATGAGTTTTTTCCCCCTTTATAAAGTTTTTAATTTTCTTTCTTATGGTGAATAATAATGTTATGATTTCTGGCTGTTAATAAAATTATAAATTTAATCTTCAGCATTGATTCAATCTATTTAATATAGTTTATTTTATATAAAATAGAAAGAAATTCTTCTTAATGATTTCCCAGAAATGCGATTTTTCTTCTTTTTTTTTTTAATTTAAAAATTAATTTTCTGCTGAAAAATACCAGTACAAACACTAAAAAAATTGGTAGTTGTATTGATATTTATTAATGGCCTCTTGATGTTATCAAGAAATTTTAAAATTTCTTTCAATGCATTGCTTATTCTTTTTTAATATGTGTAATTGATAGTCCTTTAAATAAAAAAATGTACAATATTATAATAAAATAATGTTTTTCTTTTCTGTTTAAAAAACACGTGAAAATATGCATGTTACTGAGCTGTATTTAAGAATAGGTTTTATAAATAGTTTTTAAAGTAAAAAAATATGTGCTAAAATATTGTAATGAAATGATGCTGATGTTTTCTGTTTAAATATGTTAAAGTAAATATACCAAATTTTATAGCACATGAATGATGATTTTTCTTTCTTTCTTTCCATAGTAAATTCTCAAGAAATTGACAAAAATGCTGTAATACCAGATGATGTTTTACAGGAGTTGAAAGAAATGGGGTTATTTGGCCGTATCATCCCTGAAAAATATGGTAATTTGACTTATCTTTAAACATCATGAAATGTTTGAATTTAATTATATTTAAATTTGCTCTGTATACAAAGTTTAGAACATGTTTTTGAATTACATGAATTTTTATAAATTATTAGTGTTATGGAAATTTTGCGTCAAAAAGAAATTCATTTTCATAATGTTTATTTTTAATTTGATTGCATGAATCATTTATTATTTTTATAGGTGGTTTAGGGCTGTCTTATACATCATCAACCCGTTTAAATGAAGTTCTTGGCTTAGATTGGTCTATAGCAAGTACTTTAGCTGTCCATGAGTTCTTTGCTGCTGAGGTATTTAATGCATAATTCTAATTCATTCATAAATTTCCATCTCTTAAAAATAAATTATTTTAATTCCTTTCCTTTACGTTTATAAACACTTTTTATCCTTGAGAAGTTGATTGCTTTATAATGTATATAATTTTATTTAAAAAAGATTTATAAAAAATATGGTACTTTTATTTTATTTTTAAAGCTAATGAATAAAAACCTAAGAATTCTTTGACATTTAATAATTTATCTCATTCCTCTTTATAAGTAAAATATTTTATCATCTATGTAATTTTTTAAAAAGATAATTCAAGAAAAGGAACAAAAAATTCTTTTTTTCTTTTAAGCTTCCATAATCCATTTTTATAGTTTTATTATTTGCATGCAAACTAACTATAGAAACTGAAATTTAAGCAGCATTTTGTTATCATATCAATAGAAAATTCAATGACCTGAGAAAAAAAATGAATTATTAATGAATTTGGATTATAAAGTCATGCAACTTTGTCTAATCACGTAACATATATGTATTTTGCAGAAAAATATTATCTATTCATTTTAATTTAGGTCTAAATAATAATATCCTTGATGTGACAATATATATGTACTCATACATTTAAATATTCATGAGCTCCTTTTCATTGCATAATAAACAAAATTACGTTGAGATCAGCCTTATGTACAGCTCTATTCGGTTCACTATTTGACCCCCCCCCCCCCCCCCCCCACCTTCTTCCTTTTGAATTTCTTTTTCTTTTTTTTTATTTTAGGAAATTTTTTTTTTTTTTTTTTTTTTTTTTTTTTTGTATTTGATTTAATGTAGCTTTTAAGAAATCATTAAAAACTTTTTCTTTAACATAATTTTAAAAGAAGCATTTAATTGGTTTAACAATACTAAAATTTTTATGAATGTATTATGCATTACTATATAAAATGATATGATGTTATGATATATAAGTATATAATATAAACTGTATCATTATAGGCTCTTCTTCATTTTGGTTCTGAAACTCAGAAATCTCATTACCTTCCAAAAATGGCATCTGGAGAAATTATTGGTGCATATTGTTCTTCTGAATTAAAGAGGTATGTTGTCTGCATCTTTTAAAGCTTATTTAATGCTACTAATTGTATTATTTTCTTTATAATTTTTTGTAAATATTATTTTTTTATTGATAAACATGTCAAATCAGAAAATATCTGAGGATTGTTAATTTTAAATTTTAGAAATTACATTGACTACTTTATTCCAATTTATTTCATTAGTGAAATCAAATTTATTTCAATATCTTTCCAAGTGGCTACAAACATTTTGTCATAGCTTTTTTTTTTCATTGTTATTGATAAAACTTGTAAATTACAGCTTTTCTCCCAAAAAAATATATGTTTTTAATAGTATATCCATTTTTAACCTGTTACTTTTTTATGTAATAAATGTATGTTTAAAAACGTATAATACTTCTTGTCTCTTAAAAATTAAGGGTATGAGGAATTGTTCTAAGTGTTATTCTAACATTTACTGCATGATTCAGTACTATTTAGTTATGACCATTCTACTGCGCAAACTGTGACAATCCAAACACACCTACTCTAATATTACTTTTTCTCAATTTATGAGGGCAAATCAAGAAGTATATACACCTATTTTTTTAGCCAAAATACGGCTGTGAATACAACACGAATATATACATTCCAACAGTGAACGTTCCTTGAACCGTATGGTCCACATCTGTGTTTTGCTCCGATGAGTGGTGCTACTATCAGCCATTTAAGATGATGGATATTCTTCAGATGTCCACAGCTTATAAGCAACGAAGTGTTATTCATTTTCTATGGAGCAGGGGGCAAACACCCATAGAAATTCACAGGGAAATGCACCCCACGTACACAAAGCATCTCTCTTTGAGAAGTGTTCAATGGTGGTGTTGTGAGTTTCAAAAAGGTCATGAAGACTTGCATGTGAATGAGTGTTCACTGGGAGAATCTGGAACACCCACCTTACAGTTCTTGCCCCTAGTGATTTTCATGTTTTCGGTCCACTGAAGAAGTTTCTGGCAGGACAGAAATTCACATGCGACAAAGAAGCCAAAAACGTGGTCCTACGGTGGTTCCATAAGCAGCAAGAAGAATTCTATCTCAGTGGGATGTCTAATTTAGTGCTGCGATGGGACAAATGTCTAAAATGGTGGGGTGACTATGTGGAGAAATAATGTAAGATACATAGTACATTATGTATATTTGTAAATATCTGTATGTACTTGTTTTTGGCGAATAAAAAAAAGGTGCAAAGACTTTTTGATTTGCCCTCGTATCTGGTGATACATCATTTATGACTTCCCTACTTTATTTAACTTAAGAAAGTATCAGTCAATTTTATTTTGGATCTTTTGGTGGTTGTGACTTATTGTTCCAAAGAATCACAATTCTTCATAGCTCTCTTAAAGAATTAGGAGTTTTCTTGTTGAGCGTTATTTGATTTGTCCATCAAATCTTTCAATTCACTTCTGATGATTTGGACAATGTATTTAATAATTATAAATAAGTGGTACTTCCATTGACTTGATTCTTTTTTAAAAGATATAAATTAGACTTTTTTTTATATATATTTTGTTTTTCATTAGAATTAAATGACTGGTTTTCATATTAATCTTCATTTTTTTTAAATCATGCAGATGTCACAACCTCTAAAAAAATATTCATCATCAATAAGAGTTGAAAACAAAGCAGTAAATTCACGCACACAAAATAATAATAATTATATAGTTAAACATTAATTGCTTAATTCAACTATTGGAAATACTGTATATTTTGTACAATTTGTATTCAGCATATTATAAAAAATGAAACTAATGAACCGAATTAATTATAAATATCATTTTGGTACTTTTTAATGTAAATTTTTTTAGTGGCAGTGATTTGTTATCCATGTCAACAGTAGCAAAAAATTCTGGAGAGGGGCATTATCTTCTTAGTGGAACAAAATCTTGGGTGTCTAATGCTGGTCTTGCAGGATTGTTTATTGTATTTGCTAAAACGCCAGGAGTAATGGTATGTAACATTCTGCATTTTACTTTACATTTCATTAACTTTTTCCTAATGGTGTAAAGATGTTGACTAAACATCATAATCAAATGATATAACTAGTTGATTCTTATATAGTTTCTGTTTGTATGTATGTATGTTTTCTGAATGTATGTTTCGTGTATAGCATATTTCCACTAAAACACTGATTTCATCTTTTTCGGAATTAAAATTTACTAGTTTTGTGATTATGTTATGCAATGATTCTTTAGTTCAAATACAATATCTGAAGCACTTTTTATGTAAATTAATTCATTTTATATAATTAATTGATCATATCTATTTCATTTTAGGTTTAATACTATTAGTAATTTTATGAAGCAAGGATTTTTTTATTTTAAAGTCTGTGTTTAAAGTCTATGTCTTGTGTTTTATCTGCTTCCATTGACTACTGCTACTGAACTTGTTCTTGTGGGGTGGGTCTTATTGTTCAATAAACTTAAAACAAGCTACACTGTGGATACTTTTTTTTCTCCCACAACTCTCTATTATAGTCAGTTTCATACTTTTACACCACATGTCTTGGCTTGATATCAGAAAAACACTGAATGAGTTAATCTAATGATCAGTTTATTATTTCCATTGAATTGTAGTTGAATTTATCTTTCTGGGTATGACTATTTGTTCATTAGTTTATTTGGATTGTAAATTTAGTTAGGCTAATTAATTTAGATCATAAATTTAATTTTTGAGGCTAATAAGGATTAAATGAAATAATTACATAAAATGATATAAATTGGCTTGCTTTTTATTTTGGAAAAAGGAAAAATAGCCTTGTGATTAACTTTTGTTATATAAAATAAAATAATTACTAAGAGTAATTATTATTTGATGAATAAGATAATGAACAAACAAAAATGTACTTTTGCATTCGATTTTTATACTTGAACAATAAACATCTAAAAAAAAACTCAAGCAGTTTTGTATATGACTTGTCCTATTGCCATCTGTAGGTGCTGAAATAGGAAATTTAATCAGATGAAAATAAGATGTCTTAAGATTGCCAGAAGCAGTAGTGTACTCTTTTGGTGATAGAATAGAAAATGAAATGAAAATAAAATGCATAGTATGAACTTTTATGCATTAAGATTTTCTGAGCTAAGACTCTGCAAGCTATTCACTTGAACTTTTTTGTGTGCTGCATCAGTGAATTCTACTCTCTGAATTTTGTTAAATGTTTTCTGAGCATTTCATCAATGGAAAATTAATAATTAATAATTTTGTTTCACAAAACTGATGTTTTCTGTATTCAAAATTTAAGTTTTGATTCAGCAATATATATTTTTTATTTTACAAATATAATTAATGCATTGTAATCAATAATTACATTTTTAATTTATTATACATTATTTTATTTAGGATCCAAAGCAAGCCGATATAACTGCATTTCTAGTTGATAGAAATAGTAAAGGTTTAACCGTTACAATGCATGATAAAGTATGTCTTCGTGGGCTTCAAAGTATGTATTATTTTCTTCATTCTAATACTTGTTATTATGTTTATTTAAAAATATGCTTATATATTTATTTGACTATTTCAAACATGATATTTGTAATCAAAATAATTATTACTTATCATTGTTTAAATTATAATATTCAAAAATAGGGAACTATCCCCATTCTCCTGTACTTAAAAAATTTGTGTGCATCTATGTCTTTACATATTTAATCTTTTCTTGAATATAAGAAAAATTTTAATTAGTATTCCACTCATAAATACTTGGAGTAATGGTTATAAAACATTATTATTTAGTGTTGAATATGGTTATAAAACATTAAATTTTTTATTTATTTTTAGCTGGAATGGTTCATTTTGATGATGTAGTTGTGACACCATTAAACGTTTTAGGAGGATTAGGTCAAGGTTTTAATGTGAGTCGTATTTTTACTTTTATTAGCTATATCATATTATTAACTGCCTAGTTTTTCAAATTTTTCATAAGTTAATATGAATATAATTTCCATGTACAATGTCATTTTAATCTTAAAAAATTAAATTGAATTTTCCAGAATTCCTTGCATTTGCGTTCAAGTGGGAACTTATAATATATTATAAGTTAATATATATTAGGGAAACTTGATTCTTTTATTCTCAAAATATGAAAAACAAAATTGGTAATATAATATGTTTAAAATGGAGATAATATAATTCTTAAATATTGGGAATTTCATATTCTAAACAGCTACAAAATTTCTGTAACTTGTTATGGAAATTAGATGAAAACTACAAATTTGTGGATATATAATAAAAAATTATAGAAAATTGCACTAATAAAATGAATATTTACGGAAAGCTACTAATGACGTTGAAAATACCTTGGTATGGTATAATTTTATTCAGCATTAAAACAAAATAAAACAACAACAAAAAATGTTGTACTTCATTTTAAAAATGAATGTGGGGTTTTTTTATGTTTTTAAACTGAAAAATGATGCCTTTTATTCATATATTAAAAAAATGCTTGCTATCTAATAAAAAAAATTGTTAATACAAAATTTCCATAATTAAATGACCCTGCTTTAAAGTTGTCTACCAGTGAAACTATTGTTCAGAAAATTATGAAATTTTGTTCAGGACATAATGAAGAAATGGAAATTTGTTTGAACAAATAAAAAAAAATAGTTACAACTTTTGTCACCAGGAACTTTTTTTCAAATGAATTACACATTTAGCATATTTTTGACAAATTTAATTACAACAAAACATGTTCAACATGATGGCCATCATTTTCCTCTACCATCTGAAGTCATAAGGTAAATCAAAGTTCTGGAAAATAGTAAGAACAGGCTGTAAAATGCTGCTTTTTAAATCAGGTAAAGTTTTTAGATATCATTACTTACCAGATGTTTAAATGTCCCCAAAGCCAAAAGTAACATGGATTTAGGTCTGGAAACTGGGAAGGCCACAGATCACGAAAGTGACATCTGATGATATTATGGAGAATTATGGAGAAAGTCCTTTACACAATGCCTAATTTGTGGAAGAGCTCCATCTTGCATGAAAATTGTGCTCAAAAGACATTGTCATGCTTGCTGTGGTCAACTGTAGAACATGCTATTTTACGATTCCAGGTGGTAACAGAAAATGATGGCCGTCATATTGAACATATTTTGTTGTAATTAAATTTGTCAAAAACGTGTAATTAGTGTTTGAAAATATGTACTCTTCAATAATTTGCTGATACTATGTTAAATATGATATATTTGTAAGAAGTGCTCCTAATCATTTGGTAGCCAATGTTGGTAGGTATGAAATTCCAATTTCAGCTACTTGAAATAATGTAAAAAGATTTGTTATATTTCATTTTCCTTTCCATTAATATTTTTTCTGGTAAAAGATATTGGAAAATGTCTTTCCACTTCCTATTGTTATTATCCACAATTAGTTGCAATTAAATTTTATAATTATATTTTACTTTTTTATTAAGTTATGCAAATGATACTATGTATAAATCAAGGAATGGCTCTAAATTTTTGAATAAGTTTGCAAATTATGAAGAGTTATAGTCAATGTTGGGAAGAAAATTTTGTTTTATTTTTCATTTTTTTAAACTTTTAATTTCATTGCTGCTTATGAAACAAAATAAGACACAAATTTAAATAATGCTATTAATTATTGAGTCTTATTGGTTGTTTTTAATTATTTTATTTACTGTTTCTGCAAAGTATTGTTATAAAAACTTATTCCTATTTTATATTTATTTTTGAAATTTCTGTCATTTGTTCATCAGTTTAAGAATAACTGTATATTAGTGTATGTAAAAATCAAGTGAATTACTTGCTGTGTTGGCATTTAAATTTTATAAAATAAAATAAATTTTCTCTTGATTCTTTTTATGTTGCTACATATTGTACTACATTTCAGGTTTATTTAAAATCATTAGAATCATTCAGACTTGCCATGCATTCATTTACATTTGGAGCCTTAAAATCTCTTTTAGGTAAGTAAAATAAGCTTTATTCTTTTGTGAAGTTTGTAACATCATTTTTTAATTATTTCGTTTATTGAGTTAAAGTGATATGTTTTTAATCTCTTTAATTCCTAATTTCTGAAACCATTTTTCTTTTTCAATTTGAAATGAATTTTTCTTCAGATTTTATCAATTATTTCCAGTTACTAGAAATCATTTTTAATAAAAATTACCTGTCTATTATGACAATGATGTTGAGTTTCTCAGCTGTCTATTCTACTCAACCCCTTTTGTTACCTACATGTTGATGTTTCTAAAACTCATAGCATTGTATGAATTAGAATACAATTCCATGATGATCAAAGATGAGATATTCTACAAACAATGAGTCATCTAATTTGCAATAGTAAAATTTGTTACATTAAAAAAACTAATATGAATGCAATCATGTAAATTGCATTCATGTTAGTTTGATATGAATTCACAGATACTTCTTAGCATAAAAAATGACGTTACCCTGTTAGTGATAATAGCTGTGTCTTCATTTCTATAAATCACTCACAACAATGCTTGCTCTATCTCAATGTCATCAATTCTATTCCTAGGAACGTAAATCATGAATTTTAATACATTTATATCCTATGAGAATACAAAAAGTTCCAAAAAATAGTTTCATCAATAAATTTCCTTTTTCTATACATTTAACATTATAGAAACAACATGAAATTAAACTCTTTACAGCAAATTTTGTTTTAAGATTTCAAATTTTGTATTTTATATCTAGATTAGTTATGGACAATTACTAATCACTTATTTAAGCTTTAAATGTTTCATTTTTATAGATTCTATCACAGAAAACATCATCCATTGTGAAAGATTAGAAAAATCTTTAGCTGACTACCAGTTAGTGAGAGTAAGAATGATTTGTTTTAAATTCAAAGTTGTGTCCAATGTTTATGATTTATTACAAAAAATGAGAGGTACTTTTTTTTTAATGTATTTTACTGCTGATCAATAAATTGTATTTAATGTTTGTGAATTAGTTGATTAAACAAAAATTAAATGAAAGATTTGATGTACTGAAAGTAGTGCAGATGAAAATGAAAGAATGGAATATTTTACAAATATTTTATGTATGATATACTTGTATATTGATGATTTTGTAATTATGACTTAGAAATCTTATATAGGATATTATTCTGATAAGAATCAGTGAGTAAGTAAAGTGTTGCTTACTTAAATAATAGTTTCAAAAAATATTAAATTGGAATGAAAAGAATTTTTTTAAATATTAATTTACTCTTTGATCAAGATTTCAATGTCTAAAAACCAATTTATTTACATAATATTAAATTAAAACAATCCATTTGAAACTTATTATATTTTAATAATAATGGACAAATCTGTTTCTTAAAATGTAATATATACTTTTTCAAGAAATTAAAACTGGCATTCATTTGTTATAAAATCAATAAAAGCCAGTAGTGCACATATTTTTTTAACACAATTGAAAATTCCTATCAATTAAAAATAAAATATTCTTACTATTCTTTTACTTTACCTGGATATTTTTTATCTTATAATACAATAAATTATTTATTTCTAGCTGGGCTACTTTTAACATTTGTTTTATATTATTGAAATTATTCTGATTTAATTTAGTTTAATATTAAACTTGCAATGAATTTGCAAGTTTGTGATCATTTTTATGACGGTGTCGATTTTCATTTTAACGTTTGAATTAGCTATTCTGGTTAAACTTGATTAATATATAGTATAAAAATATTTTGAAATTTTTGCTACATATTATAGACAAGTTAATCATTCTTTTAAATCAAAAGACCTGTATTACCTAAACAGGACTTAAACCTTTCCTGTTTTATATGTTAAGATATTTTGTTACTGCTTCTGTTAAGTGAGAATTTAATAGAAAATGTAGCTGATAGTTTAAACTTCATTATTGTAAAATTTTAGTGAAAAGTTAAAGAATTGTCAAATGACTTTTATTGATAAAGATTTACTAATTTTATAGAATCTCTTGCTATGTTTTACAACCCTGAAATACCTCTTCACAATTGAATTAAACCTCTTTAGATGGATATTCGTATTTTAAAGAGTATTAATTTAGATATATAATATTATGTAGCTAAATATTTCCCAAGAGACATTGATTTGAAAAATTTTTAGGTTATGAAAAACATATTTATTATGTTATAAACATAAATTTTAAAAGTCTTGAGTTTATTATTTAAAAAGTCTTATTTCCTAATTGATGTTTGATCTGAAAGGTATTAATTGTCTTATCATAGACAGGTACATAAACTCATTATTCTAAAAGATGTAGGATTCTAATTTTGTATTGAAGTTGAAAAGTAAAATTTTCACAAATTGATAAAACTCATATTGGTGTACAAATGGTTACAATTGATGTTCCTCTATTACAACTTGAGTTAAATATATAAAAACATCAAATGTGGTATTGCGACTCAATCACTAACTTATGTTAGTTTTTATTTTAAACTCTGACTTATTTATTTTAAACCCTGAATAAAAAAATTTTAACAAATGTTCTTTCTTTAGACTAGACTATCTAGAATTACTAATATGATTTATGGTATGGAAACAGCATCTTATTTTACTGCAGCCATACTTGATTCAACAGAAAAACCAGATATAACTTTAGAAAGCACTGCTTTAAAGGTATGTACTAATATGTCTATTTCTAATATGGGATTATATTTATTATGAAGTTTATAAGAAATATATGGAATAATTTGATGGAAACAAATTAGCATTATTATTGAAAATATTCATTTTCTTATATTAAATAGCTTTATTATATTGAATTCTGCATATATTTGATATATCATTTCTCCATAGATATTCAATTCTGAAACAACCTTGGATTGTCTACGAGAACTCATGGATGCTTTGGGTTCTTCAGGTCTGATGCCATGTTCTCATTTAGAAAGATTCCATCGAGATGCTTTAGGATTAGCTATGTTTGACGTAATGAATTCATTTTTTTTTTCGTTTAAATTTTTTTAAATTCATTTTTTATTAATTCATGACTGAAAAATCTATTTTTTGTATTGTTAAATGCATTTACTCTCATCCTGGAATAAAGTTCCAGTAAGTCAGGCATGTGTGTTAAGGAAAAATTACACATTACATTGAAAAAGCCGACAATAACAAGTTCTTGCTACTGTACAATTTCTGTGCATGCATGATCTTACTGGATGGATAATAGCCGGCTAAGTATAAACCTATCTTTAATACAGACATATATCTATTGTTCACTTGTATTATTTTCAAATTATTAATTATGAGTTCTATTTTCATTGAATAAAAATTGTTTATTGTATCAAATATTTAAAAAAAATTGTGGTGATGAAATTACACATTTTAATTATAAATTTAACACAAGATGTTAAATTTTTATTGTGTTAATGCCATTTTTTTTATTATTATTTGTAATTCTTGAATGTGAATGTTTTATAATAAATATTAACTTAAGAAGCGCAAAATAACAAATTTAAACTTTTTTGGTTGACTCTCTTCTTAAATGTTTGAAACAAATATAAACTCTTATAATAATTATGTAAAAACTTTTATAATTTACTTTATTAGAGAACTAATTTATTACAGATAATTCTCATTATTGACTCTTAATTAATATTTACATTATTGATATTTCTTATTAATTTTTTTAGAAATTTTATTTATTTATTGTTTGTTTAAATAAACTAAAATAAAATTATCTTTATTTAATTTCACAGTACATAAAAACTAAAATTGTTAGCTTAAATTATTTGATATATTTTAGAATATTTTTGCCATGTTTTCTTCAGGTCTTTGTATGAATTTTTTAGAGCCCAAATGATGTTGCTCGACTTTATTTAGGCTTGCAGGGATGCAAATATGTCGGGGAACATGAACTGGAAAAGATAAGGTAAGTTTTACTATTTTCTTTAGTTTGACTATTAATAAAGATGATTGTGTTGGTGCTCTATAGGTCATGAATATATTTACCTTAACTATGAAATTTAGTACATGACCTTAGAAGATGAAAACATGAGCCTCATTGTGATTTTTTTAAAATTTATTTAAATATTTAACAGTTGTGCTAAATTGATTGAAATTAAATAAATGGATTTTTTTTACCATAACTTTTGTAAATATTTAGGCACAAAAATAATTTGTACATATTTTTAAAAATTAAAAAATTGCTTTTTTAGTGATGGGAATATAGTTATCATATATTTTTTTTTCGTGAATTTTGTCATGCTTTCTTTTTCGTTAATTTTTTATACAGATTTTTTGTTGAGTTAAATTTAAATTTCTTCTATTGCTTTGTGTCAAATATTTAATTTAATGAACTTCTTCCATTATTGAAAACTAACTCTAGTCTCTATAAATATATGGTTTACATGAATAAAAAAAGTGATTACAGTACTACAAAATTTGGAAGAAAAGAAATGAGATTATAGAACTAAAAAATTTGAAACACAGATGAACCAGACTTTTGATTTTTTTTTTTAATAATGATATGATATCATGAAACTTGATTCTATTATGATATGCAAAAGAAACAGGTACAAAATCATTGGAACAAGAGCTTTAATATCTGTCATAATTTGGTACTTTAAAGCATTTTCTTAGAGTCAGGATCCTTAAGTTACACATAAAAGGTTTAATTAAATGTAAATATAAGCAATTTTCTTAGTAAACCAGCTGGTAGTTAAAGGTTGCAAACATATAAATTTATAAAAAAGTTCTTTCTAAGTTAAATTACTTGAATAATTAAATAAAACGTTTTAAACATGAAATTTCTAATTAATATTTTTGTTTTAATTTATTCATGCATGAGATCAATACTTATTATATATCAAAAATAAGTTTGAAAATGAAAGTTTATACAGAAATAGGGTTATATTTTCAGGTTTCATTTCAGATAACAGTTTTTGGAATTAATTATTTGCCAAAACTTTTATAAGAATTATATAAATTTTGATTGTATATAAAGATATAAACTAGCTTAATTTACATTGTTTCATTAATTATGTCTTATGAAATTAAATATTTTATTTTTTATGGTATGCTGTTTTTTTCTTATGATAAGAGTGATTTATTAAAATAACCTTGAAAAATATTTAATGTTTTAAATATTTACTTTATGAATAATTCTTAAACTAGCGTATAGAAACTAATTTAAATGATGTTTTACATTCTAATGCAGTGAACGGAATTTTTGTAAATATTTTAATGCTATGAAAAGCTACACAATGCATTTTTCAGGCACTGCTGATTTCCGCTAAAGAAAATATAATTGAATGTACAATTTTATCATTAATCTTTATTGTGTTTTCTGTTATACATGCATTGAAAAGTTTAAATTCATAATACATGCATTGAAAAGTTTAAATTCATATTGTATAGCAGATTAGCAAAATTTAATATTCCATATCAGTAAAAGATATGAAAATAAATAGTAAAACATGCTATCCTTAGCTAAAATTCCCAATTATAAAAATTTTTATCTAAATTTAGGTAAAATAAATTGTTTTTCCGAGAAGTCAAAAGTGTATGAATTTTATGATGATGGAATTTTTATCATGAATTTCACTCAACTTTGTTGTCCTGAATCAAAGCTGTTATTTTATGATATCCAATTATTTCTCTTACATTATGTATTCTTTCTATACTTGAAATTTTTTAGTTTAAGCTGTTTGATATCTGTGTTCTAATTAATTTATTATATAACTATACTTCCTTCTGTGCCTCTTAGAAAGTTGCGAAATCCATTCTTTTTCCCTTATGAAATTATGAAAGAACATATTCGACAGCTCAGAATTAGGTGGAATCTTATAAAATATGAGCAAGATGTTGCTGGACATATTCATCCATCCTTAGTGGTGAGTTAGTAATTAATTAATAATAAATATATTATATATTAATTACTTATAAATTATAATGATTTATTATGATTGAAAGAAATATGAGGTTAAAATTTATTTTGTATCCTATTTATTTGTTATTGAGCAATTATGGAGACATGAATTTGAAAAAGACTTTTTTTTGCTATATTTATTTTATGTTATTAATTTTCATTAATATAAGCTGACTATAAAAAATGATTTTGCTGTTGAGATATTAGTCACTTACATGTCTCCTTAATATACTTATGCATTGTTGATTTTGATATTGTAATTAATTTAATCAAAAGAGCTTTCAAAATGGCATTTATTTAATGTGTGCACACAAGGTGTGATAAGCATGAATATTGCCTAATGATTATACCAGAATTTGAAGAGGGGGATAAATTATAATAGTGAATTTAAACATATCTTAAATAAATTTTGCTTCTACTTATATTAAAATAAGGTTTACTAAATGCAGGAAATGAATAATAGAAAAAATAATAGTGGAAGCTAAATACTTTGTAAAAGAGATAACATCAGAGAAAGAGAAAAGAAAACAAGTCATCACCCATACTGAAGAAAGCTGAGCTTGTGTATATGTTGCAGAAATTTTGAAGAAACTTTTTAAGCTACAAAAGTATTCTTGGAAATCTTTGAATGGGCATAAGTTGTATTTCTAAAATAATAGAAAACTAAATTTTTCTTGAAATGAGTTCCTAATTAGAAAGTCAGAGTATTGTTTTGGTATTTAATATAAACTTGGAATTACAATTTATTAAAGACATAATCATTTTTAAATAGTATAAAAAGTTAATAAACCCATTTTCAAAAAAATGGCCATCATTAAAAAAAGTTATATGGATTTCCTGAACTTTCATTCATTCATGTTGCAAAAACTTACACATATTTGATATATTCTTTTATATCAAAAGGAAGAAAAATGAGTTTTATGAATTTTTTTAATGGTTTTAGAAGTTTTAAGGTTCTCTCAGATTATTTCATTTTTCTATATAGATATAAGAAGAGTTAAATTTCAAAATGCTATAGAATTAGAATTACAAAATATTTTTACTTTAATATTTTGCTATAACAATTATTTTTGTTAGTTTTAATGTTTTTTTATATATCTAACACATGGTGGGGCAATATTAAAGCCATTTTTTTCTTTCTGCCTCTCAATATTTAAATCATTTTATGATGTATTTATTTCTCTGTGTCTGTAGGAATGGGGAAATAAACTAGAAAAGTGCTTGCAAAACTTCGAAGTAGCATCTGCAACAATCTTGTCAGATCATGGGCAAGTAAGCAACTTTATTCTTTATGTAAAAATTAAATATTTTAATTTCTGAATTATGTTCATATTTTTGAAAATTAGATTTTGAACAGTACACTGGAATCTAGTTTAACAAGCACAATTAGCTCCCAAATCTTATTGTAATGTGAAATACTCAATAAGTGAAATGGCAACATTGTGATGTTTTGGAGTTCTGTGGTTTGACAAAGTGGTCACAATCACCTCCAGGTCATAATTTGGAATAGTTATTATAATTTATAGATTTAGGGCCAAATTAAAATTAATTGAAATTAATTTTGACCCGAGCATAATGCTCTAACATCATGAAATTTGGTAGAATTGTTACATTAAAACTTTTATGATGTAATTACTAATGTAAAATAATATTTTGATTATTTATGGAGGAAACAACAATAAAGTAAATATAAATTTTAGGGAATTACATTGAATGTGCCTTTTATTGTTGGGATTGATTAGTTATTTCTGAAAAATTCCAGAAATTTCATGGGTATAGCTCATTGTAGCTAGCTAAGGCCAAAAGGGGAATAATTTTGGGAGCTTGTAATAAACCAGATTGGTAACAGAGTTAGTGAATCTGAGTCTTTTGTCAGATGAAAAATTTAAGTAAGAGTTGTTGATTGTAGCCCTAGGTCTTTTCCTAGAGCTGGTCTCAGCTTGATAATATGCTGACATTTGAGGTAACTCGTTATAAATCTGGGGTAATTTTTCAAAAGAGAAAAAAATTGTTGTTGCTTTGATAAATTTCTAACAATTTCTATTTAGTGATCATCATGAAATATTTTCCTTTTGATAGACCAGAGGGCATTAGCAGTCTTCAACAGATGTTTATTTTGAAAAACTTGCTTCTTAATGTTTTGATGGAAGTGCCCCTCCCCCTAGATACTCACAAATCTGGGAGCCATATAGCAACACTGGTCTTAAAATAGTTTTATAAAGTATAAGCTTGAGCCTAATCAAGAACTAAATCCATGAAGCAATTAAGCAGTTGAGTTTAATATTCTTAAGCTTACCTTTGGTGGCTTAATATTACCATTAAAGCTTAATTTAATGTCTAAAATTAACCCTAAGTGTTTGTAATTATACGAAATTAATTATACCAAAACAAATTAAAATTAAAAAATAATTTTACAAAAGCAAAATAATGCAAAGAAGTTAATTGATAAAAGTTGAAATATAATGCCAATACATGATCTTTTTGCTGCCAGCCTAAAGGCCAGTAACTCCTCGAATTAACTCATTTAGGGTAGTTTTTTATTATATGGGCCACAGTTCCTTCCGAAATTCCATACCGATGAAGTAGTTCCTTTCCAAAGAACCTATGTTGGCTAAGTCCTAAGTATACTGTGGTTATTATTTGATTTCAAGATTAATCTCTATTTATGCAAATTGATTTAAATTTGGGAATGAATTTCTTTGTTCTGATATCTTGACACAAAATTCCCCATTGAATTTACCACATATCAGTAATCTTTTTTTATGTTTCTGCTCTCAGTATTTTATTATTATTATTATTATAAGGATACCCTTTTAGCAATTGTTAGCTAACAATAACACTGACTGATACCGGCTGATTCTTACCAATAAGGTTTAAATTTATATGTTTTGTGATGCATGTAAAGAAGTATGGATTCAGATGTAATGTATGATTTCACCTCTCATGTTAGATTTACTTCTGAATTACTTTGTCAATGCATAAATTTTTTTATTTTAATTTTCTCATACACTAAGTGAAAAGAGAAATTGCTGCAAATCATAAAAGCAATATGACGATTTTTATGAATTTTCATATTTTAAACCTCTCTGAATCTGTAAAAAAGGTCCTTGGAGTGATATGAGAATTCAAAAGTCAAATTTGATATTTACAATTATGTAATTGGATTGTAGATAGAATTTTATAATGGTTTTCTTTAGACCAAATTTGTAGATTTTCTTTCAAATTGTAGATAAAATCCAGCTTCAAGAAATCTGGTCCTTTGTCTGCCTATCCATATGTATCTGCATGATAATTTTTAATTCAACAAGTTGGATAGAGGAATGTTAGCTTAAAATTTCTTAACCAGACATGTGGAATGATATCAATTTTTGGCAAAACCAGTCAGAGGGAAGAAGTAAAAATATCTATTCAATTTCCTTCACTATGTGAAACTTTAAAAGTAAATTATTTTGCTCATATTTACAAGAGAGATTCTCTTGAATTTCTTTCATTAGTTGTATCAAACTCCATTCATGTCTTTATATAATAATTTTTAAAAATAAACCTTTATTTTGTATCATTTAGATATTTCATATTTAAATTTGTATGTGTATATAACAAACAAATCGAAGATATTTTGTCTTTCAAAATCTCAGTATTCTAATTATATTCTTGTTTTAGAAAGTAGTAGAAGCTCAACTTGATCCTAGAAAATTAGCTGATATTGCTAAGGAACTTTATGTATGGGCAGCTGTTCTTTCAAGATGTTCAAGATCATACTGCCTGGGCATGAAAAATTCTCATCATGAGGTAAATTTGTTTAATATTTGTTTAAACACTAAAAGATTTTATTTGATATTTCATTTTAAAGAAAAAACTTTTCTATTATTTTTAATTAATGAAGTAGCTTAAATTATCTTCTTGAGAGATATTCATTATCTTGAAAGTGTAAAATTCATAAGATTTTCATGAAGTTTATACTTAAAGTTCTTCTGAGTTTGAAGAGAAAATTTGTGAATTATATTACAATGCTGTTTAAAAATAATTTATAGATTTGTCAAGATCGTGAACAGAAAAATTCATTATTGATTTGATATACTCCCAATTTTTTGGAAAATGTGGGGGATTTGGGTCATATTTCCACTTCTGATTATATTAAAAAATTAGTTTGGAAAGAATATAGTTTTAATGATAAGAAAATGCAGCGAAATTTAAAAAAAAAAAGGATTTTGAAATATAAATGTTATATTTTCTCACACGTTTTACTATCTGGTCATTAATTTCTCTTAAAATGTTTTACTATTTTTCAGGGGGGGGAGACTATCACATAAATTATCATAATTTAATATTTCCATTTTGGAGTAATTTATTATAGTTATGTCTCTAGGTTATTTATTTATGAATTGTTATAAAAATAGAAATGGTGGATATCATGACACATGACAAAGAAATGCATTTTAAAATTAGTGAACAATTGTAGATCAATTACTAATAGAAAATAGATCGTCTTCAAGTTGAACATTCAGTCTAATATTTATTTTATTTTTCTTAGATATTTGTATTACCTAAAAAAAACATGTTAATTACTTTAAATAATCTGTTTCAATCATAAAACCTCAAAATATAGCTTTTCTATGACTTTCTAAAATTAGTATAATTAAATATAAAATAAATCATGACTTAACCAAACTAGCACTTTTTAAACTTGACACAAGAGTTCATCACCATCAGCTAATCTATTCTGCAGATATATGAAGAATGGATCTTCATTTGGATATCAAATTTTATCACTAAGAATATACATAGTTATTGAAAAATTAGCTATAAATGCTTTGAAAAAGTATTACTTATCTTCACGGCTTAACTAAAATGAGTTAAAATAGTGCTCAGATTCTTTCATCAAAAGCATATTTCCTTCTTTCCCATCATCATTTTTCTTATATATTTGCTACCAATATATATACATAATTGAATATATATAAAGAAGGATAGTAAAATGTTTTTAGAATATCCATTGTTAGTTTGAAATTTTAAAAAAAAGTTAAATGGAATAGTAATGCTTTTAAAGATTAAATATTATTGCTTACCTTATAATTAATCACGTAAAAAATTATTGAAAATTTGGTATTTTTATCACATTTAAAGTATATTCCTGATTATTTATAATAAAAGTTTTCTTCTGAAAGTGAAAAATTTAAGTTCATCTCTGAAAATGAAAAATGAAGTTTCTTTTTGGTGTTATATTCTATTAATACAAAAACCAAAATTTGCAAACGTTTGGTTTTACTTTTTATGAGCATTTTTATAGCTTAAGTAAACAAATGGAAAATATCAATTCTTTCTTTAAATGATTCACATACTTTTCATTTTACTATGATTTTTTTCATTACATACTATAATCGTAGTTTCTAATTACATTGTCTGATTCTATTAACAGAAAAAAATCTGAAGACAGAAATTATTAAAAATTCTGAATAAAAAGTCCTTAATTCATGTTGAAATAGAAGAATTAATTCACTAAACTATTACACACAATCTTTATTGTCTAATATAAAAGTTAAAATGGCTAATTTTGTTTTGGTATTTATAATTCATTGAAATAATTTTGCATATTTTGTAAGTAATAATTGAGAAATAACAATTGAATACGAGATATATTCAGTAAAACTATAAAGAACATGTAATATATAAAAGAGTGTCATCATTAGCAATTTACACCATTCCAATAGTAAAGTTTTAATAAAACACTATTTAAAATAATTATACTTTAAAAGATATATTATGCTCATGGTAAATCCACAAACATAATATAAATTTTTGTGGGTGTGTGGATAATCTCACTTTTATGTAGACAATTTGGAAAATGGGTACTTCATGATTTTTCCTCCTTCTATTTTGTAGCTTCGTCTTGCAGATGCCTTCTGCTATGATGCATTCATGAGAGTTGCTATAAACATGGATGCTATTGCTATTGGTATGTTGAATTCAAAAATACTTTATTTTTCCAACAAATATTGATATTATATATCTATCTATCTATTATAATAAAAATGGTTCTTGAAATGCGTTGCTAAGCGCAAAACTAGAGAACGGCTCGACCGATTCGGCTAACTTTTTTTAAAATATTTTCGTTAAGACACGAGGATGGTTCTTATGGAGAGAAAAAATTAAAAAACTGCGTGGAAAATAGTTAAAACCACACTTTTCTTACTTTCCCGCCAAAAAATCTTCATTTCCTTCCCCCACACCAACTGAGTTAGATAGCAGGAAGTAATAAATTATGATTTGTTTAGAAAGAAATGCGGGAAGTCAGTTGGTTTTCATTCATAGATAACGGGATGTTTAAAAAAGAAAGAAAATAGCTGCTTTTATTTTTAGTCTGTATGAATATTTAATCTAT
>JAOUZG010027140.1:1499868-1519109 GCA_026289955.1 Argiope argentata | reverse complement strand
TATATATATATATATATATATATATATATATATATATATATATAAAATTTAAATTGGCAGATAAAGTGATAAGACATTATTGATTAAACATTCCCAAGTTAACATGTTGCAGAGTAGCAAATTTATCAGAGATAAATACTAAAAAAATGTACTTCTTTGTTCTGATGAAACTTTACTTTAATTTCAAGAATACAATTATTTCCTATTTTTCTAGAGATGTCATGTCTATTACATTTCTTCCCTTCTCCCCACCCTTTTTTCAGCCACTTTAGCACATCCTAATCTTAGGGGCCATGAGCTTAGACAGTAAGTCACCACTCGTTTCATAAAATCTTTTATTCATATGTTACAAAACAACAAAACAATAATTAGAAAAGATCATAATTTGAAATCCTAACCAACAAAAGCCTATCGTGTGTGTGTGCGCGTGCGTGCATGTGTGTGTACAGTCTTTAATCTACTTTTATTTGTCTTATTTGCTCTATGCCATCTATATTTTGTACCTGAATTTTTGAATCTACATCTTAATGTTTGATCAATAATATATAAAAATATATTTAAGATTTTTCATGTGTATCTTTCTAATATTAAAGTAGTGGCCCAAATTTTAATCGAAATCATGCCATGATAATAATATGGCATTATTTAATGTGTCTAATATATTATCATCAGTCATTGATTAGTGATACTCAAATAATGCTGCTAATTCAGGAAATTATCTGGATTTATATGAGAAATTTTTGCATAGTCATATAAGGCTAATTTTAAAATTTCTACATTTATCAGTATAGAATTGTTTCTAAGATGTTCAAATATTTCACGTTGCTTTTAGAAAAATATATCTCTTATATATATATATATATATATATATTAAATGCTTATATTTTCTATGTAACAGCTAATTATTCTTTTGTTTGCCTTTTTTATAAATAATTATGTGATGACTTGTTTATTTATTTGAATTATACTCTGATGTAACTTTAAATTGTTTTGTGTTTATTACTTAAAGCTAATCTCATTATTTTATGTAATGCTTTTCAGGTGTCACTAAAAACAATGAAAGAAATCATCTTATGCAGGGAGAACAGATTGTGGATTGCTGTGGGTATTTTCCAGAACATCCTTTGAAACACAATTTTTAATTTTTATATAGTTAATAAAATGGATTTTTTCTTGTTTTAGTGCTGTTTCAAATTTTCATTGAAAATATTTTGAATTATGTTAAATGTAGGTGTTTTTCTTCGTGATATGACAATGTTTGCAAGTTTACTTCAAGTTCCACGTATTATCCACAATTAAAATATTCTGTGGCAGGCCTGCATGTACTTTTTAGCTAGAATGACTAAATGATAAAAATTCTTGGTCCAAATCTCATTTTTAAGAGCTATATTTGATACACTTTCCAAAATATGGACCTTAGAATTTCCAAAATGTAATTCTCTTTTCATTTTCAATCTCATTTACCATTGATATCAATGGTGATATTTGGAAATCTATTCATTTCTCAAAGAGAATATACCATTTTGATTCTATTAACTACTTATTGTATACCTAGTTCCATTTTTGTAGCATCTTGAATGTTTCTTTCTCATTTTGTCAAATGTTTATAAATCATGTATCAAATGTTTAATCATGCTATCAAATGTTTATAAATGATGTAAGAAATACTTAATTCGATGCATTTTTGATGTTCATGAGTGCTGCAATCATTAAATGTTAATATAACAACAAAATCATTTCCTTGTTTTTGAATTTTGAGATTTTTTTTTATTTAAACAAAGAGTGTTTATAGAGTTCAAAACTCAATCATAAGTCGAAGTAAAATGTATTTATTTTAACTATACCTTAGTTTACTGCTACTTATCACAGATTTTATTAGATACTATGTCTGGTGTTGCGTATCTTTTTTGCCTTGATCATTTTTTCAGCTCCTAATGCAGTTTTCTATCTATTAAACTTCTTTATTTCAAAGAAGCATCAATATTTCTTTTTAAATATTTTGGAACACCTTTTGACTTCAACTATTTGAGACACCAACAGTAAACTTTGGATTTTGTCACTCTGACATTTAATTTTCCCACCGCACATTCTTCACAGCAAAGAGACATCTGTCCAATCCGAGACTCTGCAATGGAAAGAAGACAATATTTTCAAACATATATATATTATATCAGGCATTTATAAAAAATAGCATTAAATTAAGTAGTAATTCATGAATATTGAAACAAAAAATTTCGAGAACTTATTCTAGTTGTTTGACATGAAATTTCTTGGAGAAGATCATTATTATCATGTAAGTGCAAAAAAGTCTAAGACGATTTTTGAGGTATTGATCCTTTTAAATACATTGATTAAACCATACGCCTAATGTTAGAAGTATTAGGATTTCAATTAAATACAAAATGTAAAAGATATGAACAAGGCTCTATTTTATCCAACTGAAATAATGATCAACTTTTAATGATCTGAAGATGTGTAAAAATTGATAAAACTAAGAAAGATGAACTATTTTGTAGAAAATATACTCAACTTTCAATAAAGTTAAGCATTTTACCAATGCATTTTAGTTTAGCATGCATTTTTAAATTTGAAGAAATTATTAATGATAAGTAAATAAAGAAATTGAAATCTGTTATCACAACTTTCATGTAGCCATGTGAGAACATTATTATTTTTTAAAATCATTGTTTTAATTAATTTAAGTCATTGTGAAAATTAATTATTTCTGACTCTGTGAATATGCTAAAATCAGTTTTTAAATAGATCATTATATATATATAAGGAAGTATTTTCTCTTATGGCATTAAAAGCTGTAGCAAAAAAAGAATTGTTTTGCAAGTATATCAAATAATCCCTGTCGCTCGCAAAAATCAATTTTAAGTTATATGTATCAAATGCCATGTTTTAATTTAGCTAAAGTAAATGTCTAATTTTGGCAAAGAATGTAAAAAAATTTAAGTATTAAAATAAAAAAAATGCGGAATAGGACAAAAACATTGCAAGGTTCCTGCTATAATTTCCTAAACTTTAATAATGGGCTAAATATTGCACTATTAGTCAGTGAGATTTTAAAAATACTTAAATTTGTTCCACTATCTATCACACTAATTAGCTATAAAATTACATGATTACATTACAAAATTACATGATTAGATTATTTCAAAATAATCCTGAATTTATTCCTTCGAATCCGCATATTTAATGACAAGATGAAGGAACGTTGTACATTTTGAAGAAGAAATTATTTGAATACATATTTATTTAATTTTGTAGACGAATCTTTTCTTCAATTTGAAAGTCTTATCTATTCGAAAAGGAAAACAAAAACTAAGTCATATTAACCACTTCACATACAATGGTGTCTCTGACACACACATCGAATTATTTAATTATAAATCTGCAATTAATTGAAAGAATTCAATAATTTAAAATGCAAGAATCACTTAAAAACTTTCAATAGCTTATCACTATTATAGGAAATAAAATAATTATAAATATTCAAGATATGATGTGTCGTTTAATTTTGAAGTTAGATAAATTTGTACGTCAAGGGGCTAATACGATCTGAAGAAAGAAAATGAAGAAATACATTTTGTCGTGTTTTCATTGAAAAAAATGAATCTGTTATTAAAAAAATAAACCTATGCATTTTTTTCTCGAAACATTATTTGTCTCTGCGTGTCTTTTAAATAGCAAATCCTTAGGATTATAATTAAAAGATTTCGTAATCTTTTCGATAATCGATATATTATATTGTTATTATAGTTTACAAAAGTGTGCAAAGCTTAATACGAACTATACATATATTAAAGAACACTCGGAAATAAAGTAGTATTTTAAGGATACAATTATCTTAAAGATGAGTTAAGATTATATTTTGCCGGCTCTCTGGCTCAGAGGCAGCGCGTCTTCCTCGTGTTCTGGAAGACCCGGTCCAGACATGATAGTTTTTCTGTGAGATGTGTGACTGTGCTCTCCTGTACAAATGGGCTATGCCAGGGACTGTGATGAATGTGTAGCTAAGTCGTACTCTTGGCCCTAGTTGACGCTACTTGAAACAAGAGAGGCTCCTTTCGGCTTAAAACCTGCTGATATAATCAGTGGGGGCTTGTACATGGCAAGTGCTATAAATAACAACAACAGAGTATATTTTGTTGGTTCTCTTTCTTAATTTCAGGCATTGACAAAGCCAGTTTATCATAGGGGCCCTGAGACCTTGATTTATTTTTCCTATGAGGTCGTAGTGGCCAAATAGATTTAGGCTTCGGAACCGGATTGTTTCAGAATCGAATCCGGAATTCCACTGAAGAATCGTCGTGTAAACAGATCTGATGCACGTTAAATCCGTTGGGGGTCAAACATCATTTGCGCTGGTGTGGCCAGCTAAGGTTTCGTCCTCGATATTTGATCGCGGTTCAAAATTACGAGTCGTTTCAAAATAGTCCTAATGTTACTTTAAAAAGGGGACGTTAATATAATTAAAATAAACTATTTAAGGGCAAAACGGAATAATTCTATGTTACACGGATTACTGTCAAGATATGCTTACTTCTCGTGCATGCGTCACATTTTTGCCTTGTCCAGCACGGAACTCTCTTCTGCTGACTGTAAGAAACTGAAAAAAGAACGAAGAAAATAAAAAACAATGACAATCAGATATTTTGTCTCGCGGTTACTTTTACATTTAAAAAAAAACCACTAAAAATAATGTACAGATAGATGAAATTGAAAATTCCAAGCTTTTTATTTATTCATTCATTCATTTATTTATTATGAAATCTAAATGATTTTAGAAATTTTATTGAGAATCGATAGTAGTCATCATGACTTTCACCTTATGTATCACTTCAATGTGTATGAAAGAAAAAAAGAAAGTCAATATATTTTTGCGACATTCAGTTTTCGAGCTTTTGTTTTCGAAACCTCGGAAAATTAGAACCTTTAACCCCAATTAATAATAGTTAAGTTGAAATATTTGAGCAATTTTCTTCGGTCAAATGACATTTTTATATTTACCGTTTAACTCATATTAGTTAAGTTTGCTTGGGATTCCCGCTCTAAAACATGCGCCAGGTGGAAGAAGAATAGATTTTTCTGAGCGGTTACTTATAATTTCTTAAATCTTTTCCTTCACTTCATTTAGCCGTAATTGTGAAAGAAATAGATTATGTTGAATGAGAGTCTAAATCAACGTTCACACGAGGCCAACTATTAACGCAATTGAAGGCCACGCCTACTTCGGGAAGATCACGTGACCGCAATTGTTGATTGGCTATAGTTGTTACTATGATACAACCATTTGTCATCGTTCCGTTAGATCATGGGATGTTCCTGACTTAAATGTTGCCAACCAATGCTCGCAACGGTTGACCTCATGTGAACGTTGCTTAATAGCATATTATTTAGAATAAGAGGCATGTGGATAATACAGGCTCTTTCCTTTATTATTACGCGTATAAATAGCTGCTTAAGTTATATTACAAATAAAACTGCTGAAGGATTGTCTCCTTTTACTACATAATTTGGATGAATCTTAAGTTTTTGATTAATATGATGGATGAACCAGCTTTCAGAATTCAATTTACAGGAGGGTGGACAAAATAATGGAAGTACCAAAATAATGGAACATTTTGGCATCATAGTCTTTGAACATGTATTAAACAATCAAAACTTGATGTATCAATGTTTTTTTAGTTTTATTAATTTGTTACTTGATTTGTTTATTTAAAATGGCCGTTTTTTACAAAAATTGAGAAAAAAAGTGGTTTTAACCGTATAAAAATGGCAGACCACAGAATTTCAAAGAGGCGATATTGTTGATGCTCGTACGATAGGCGCTAGTGTGAGAGAAATTGCCCGAACGCTTGGCGTTTCAGGAGGTATTGTCTCATAAGTAATGACTGCTTTTGAAAGTGAAGGAAAAACGTCCTCAGTAAAGCACAGGTCAGACCGAAAATCGAAGTTGCCCGCGAGAAACCGACAGACTCTAATCGAATTGTTTGAAAGGATCGCAAGATATCGGTTCATAAAGTTACCATAGAGCTCAATGAACACCTTCTGAACCCTATTTCCACAGAAACTGCTTGTCGGGAGCTGGATTTCCCGAAAAATCTGCAATTAGAAAAACTGTTTTCAAAGACAAATGTTTCCAAGCGTTTAGAGTGGCGTGGAAGCCTCCAAAATTGGTCTCCCAAGCAATGAAAAAATGTGATTTTCTCTGAGGAATCACCGTTTACCCTATTGATGACCTCCGGGCGAGTGCACTTTGGAGATTGCCAAAAGAAACATTTCGCCCAGACTGCCTTCTCCCAACTGTAAAACATGACGGGGGGTTATGTAAGGATATCGGATACTATTTCTCGGAAATTCACTGGGCCAATGATTTTTCTTCATGGAAAAATTAACAGCCAAGACAATTTAGGAATTTGGGGTGACCAAGTTTATACAATAGTTCAAGAACTGTTTTCGCCGGCTTTCTGGCACGGAGGTAGCACGTCTTCCTCGTGTTCTGTGAATTCCGGGTTCTAGTCCTGGTTCGGGCATGGTTGATATTCTGTGTGCTTGCTGTGCCCACCTGTAAAAAGGGACTGTGCAAGCAAATGTGGTGAGTGTGTAGCTAAGTCGTACTCTTGGCCCTAGTTGCCGCTACTTCAAAAACAAGAGACGCTCCTTTCGGCTTAAATTTGCTACTGTATTGGATGGGGGGAGGGGCTTGTCCATGGCAAGTGTCATAAGTAACAACAACAGAACTGTTTCCGGAAGAAAACGACATCTTTCATCTGATTTCAAAATGATAACGCGCCAATCCATACAGCTAGATTTGTTAAAGAATGGCACAATTAACATTCGAACAATCTAAAGAAGTTGAGCATCTCATCTGATCACCATAATTCCCAGATCTCAATATTATTGAGCATTTATGGTCGATTTTAGAGATTCAAGTAAGAAATCGATTTCCGGCGCCATCATCTCTAAAAGAATTGGAGATTGATTTAACTGAAGAAGAAGCTAAAATTCCTTTGAAAACAATTCACAATTTGCATGAATCAATACCTTGGAGAATTGAGACTGTATTTGCTGCAAAAGGTGCATCTACGTAATATTAAAAAATATTTTGTTGATTTTTCAAGACCACCAAAAAGTTGTAGTGTTCCAAAAGTAATACAAAATTATTCGAAAAATTGTTATCTTGTAAATAGCTGGATATTCATTCGACAGTTTCATATACGATGAATTTCCTGGTAAGTCTTTAAGAATAATTAAATTTTTTTATTAATGTTTTATTTATTTATGTTCTTGCGTTGGTAGATTTCATATTTTTAAATGCCTGTAAAGACATTTAGCTTTAATAATTTCAGACTATCCTAACACATAATATACTGAAGATAAAGAAAATAATTAAAATTGGGAAAAAAAATTGTGAAATCTAAATAGTAAGAAATTAAAAAATGTCTTTATACTATGCGAGGCTTAAAGAAGATGTCTTTTGATGTGTTTTAAAAGGTATAACTTTGGGATAAAATATTTAGCAATCCAATTTTTTTTTAAAAAAAAAAGTCTATATAGCTTTCAGTTCTTGAGAGGAAGCAAAAGTTATGCAAATAAAATAAAAAATTTAAAAATATTTTTTTATGCACTAATTTAGCATATTTGGCTTAAATATTTGATTTTAAATTTCCAAATAAAGTGAATAGTTAAATGGTTTGTATTGAAAAAGCTTTTTGATATTCTGTATATAACGAGGCAAAATATCATTTTTTTAAAACGTTTAGTCCTCAAAAATGAATAAATACTAAATTAAATGGTATTTAAATTTTCCTAAACGTTATTGCCCCTATCATTCCCAATTTTTAAAAATGTAAATTTATATACACACAATATAAATACCAATTGAGGGCATTAAAAAGTTTGAAGTGGTAAAATTAATTTTAAAAAATTAAGTTAAACAGTAAACAAGTAATTTTTTAAAAATATAAGTCAATTCCTATTTAGGTGAAAAAATTTACTTTTTAGTAAATAATCACTTTGCTAAATAATTACTTTTTACTAAATAATAATTTTTACTAAATAATGTAAATGATTTACCAAAATTTATTGATTTTCGAAAGAATTGAACTCGCATTCTTCAGCTTCTCGTGAAAAGTATGGAAATTCTTGCGTTTTACCAATTGAGCAACTGCCTGCTGGTTTTAATTTTTATTAAAAATTACTAAAACTCTAAAATGTAAAAAATTAATTAAATTTTACTAATGAATTGAATTTCTAAAATCGTCAACTACAAGTAAAAAAACATATTTGAGCTTGAGTTGATGAATAAAAAGTATTTTATTAACGATTGAAAATTTGAACAGCATAGGGAGAATGTTAACTAATTGTAGGAATTGATAAACGCAGGAATATTGAAATATTGTTATTTAAAAGTAGAATATTATGAGCGCTTTTTAAACAGTTTAGATGCAAAATAAAATCAAAAATAAAGATTAAAAAAATCTAATATCAGCCAAAGTAAATCAAGGATTAAATACGATGTGTATAGCTTTATTATTTTTAAAAAATGTTTGAAATTGGGCCTAAATTTTTTAAATTATTAAATTGAGGGATACAAATGAATAAAAATGTTATTGATGTCATCAAAAAGCTAACTTTTTAAATTTTAAGATGGTATAAAAAATAACTTCTGTGCAATTATATGTTTGGAAATCAAGGATCAGAAAAACATTGAAAATTTCCGTTTACGCCTTTTTATAGGAAGGCTTATCAATTTTTTTAGTAATGTAGTCCTAAGATCTAACAAATATGTTGTTCGAATCCGGAATTATATATAAGATTCAAGTACACAAGCAACCATTCGATTTTTATATATACACAGACAGAGAGAGAGATTAAAAAAGAACCGAATGTTGAAAATCGTGATAATTTTATCTTCTTGAGTTAGAGTGAAGGTAATCTTTTATATAAATTTTAGCAAAAGAACAATTAATAAAGCAAAAAACTGATTTTATCTATTAGGGTAGATATGATTTAAAGCGAATATAAAAAAAACACTCCTTCATATCCGCAAAAAAAAAAAAAAAAGTTGTGAAAAGTATTTACTGAAAATGCGATAGTAAATGTTGAATTACTTTCCAACAGAGTCGCCAGTAGATCTACGACACTTGCCATGCCGTTGGATCAATTTTTGCCATTTTAGATTTGCTGAGCTGACCAGAAGAAAAATCTATGTCCCAAAATAAAGAAAAACTCGTCATTTCCAAGTAGAATGTCTGTGGTGTCCTCATGCCAAAACTTTACACCAACGTCAGTTTCTCTGCCGCATGGAATTTGAATAGTGGTGATGATTTCGGGAGTACTCGTGTGTTAGGTTGCGCGGCTCCTTCTTTGCAGATTTTCAATAAATAAATACTTGCTAAAAGTCTTGAGGGTCCGTTTAACAAAAATTCTGAATGACATCTTCATGATGTTGTTTCGTGTTCAGAACAGCGAGGGACATCGTGAAGTTGTCTTGCAATATTTTGTAGAAAAAGGAAGATAACTGGAAGAAACGGCAGCTAAACTTTACAGTCGTTAAATAGTGCTTCAAACAGTTCACATTAAGTTGCTGTACTTGCTAATCATTGATAAGAGACGACTACCCAATTAGCCTCATTATGAGCACAATGATGAACCATAAAAATTTATTTCACCTTCAACGAGGTTCATAAAATCTGGTTCGAGATCTCAACTTTTTTTGACAAACTTGTCCTCACAGTCGATCTTACAATAATTACAGACGACAACCAGTCAGAAGCTAGAAACCCTAGCATGTGACAGTTATATCTTGAATATTCTAATCATATGCTGGCAGAGAGAAGGGCGGCGGACAGATCACTTAAGAATATTATAGCGCTTTTCCAAATAAATTTATCAAAAAATACAAAATATTTGAATTATGAAATGTTAAGATCACAACTTCTATTCATATTGCATTATTAAAATAAATATTAAATACCTAAAATGATCTTAATTTCTGATCATTTGCTGGGAAATTAACTACTTAAATAATTGGTTATTCTATAATCTGCTTATCGAGTCCTGTAAAAAAAGTAATTGTGAAAGTTTTTGTTTGAAGCTGAGGAAGAGTCGTGGCGGAATACAGAGATAAGGCGGGTTGCATATAAACTAACCTTACATTGATAGGAACCTTACAAAAATTTAAGCCCGCTGATTGGTTGGACTCATCCTACGTCAGGACCTGTGATGTCAGGACCTGTGATTTGTGTACTAATAGCGAACCTTTGTCTTTTCTTTTCTTTTTTTTTTTTGACATAACTACTTAATACATATTATTTTTTCATTCTTTTTGAAATGTCTGTGTTTTCGGAGACTAAACTTCCAACTTCATTTTGTAATGAAGTTGAGTCATATGCACAGAATGTAATTACTGTTCGCAGCGAGGTGAAAAATTTACAATTTTTAAGAGACAAAATAATATAATAATAAATTCCCATTTTTCAATGCCAACTTTCATTTACCAAATTTTTTTTATTTTCATTCGGAAAAATTTCAAGGATTTTTAAATGAATTCTAGTTTTTCTTTCTTTTTTTTTTTTTTCTTTCTGAAATAAACTTTTTACAAGGATTTTTTTTGGACCAAACTTGCTACATATGCGTTAATTTGGGGAAAATACTATTATTTCTGTTGTGTTTTTTACAGATATAGCTCAAGAATATAGAAGGGATAGAAAGCAGCACAATTTGAAGCTTATAACAGTTGGCTATTCAAAATCTTTTAATTTGAATGTTGCTGTTTTTTAATTCACGCAAAAAAAATTCTAATTACCTAATTTTTATAATAGAGGGCGCCATGGTGTAATTTTAATTCGTTTCCAAAAGACGGATATTTAGAAATGTTTACAAGTGAATAAAAAAATGATACAAAGAAACATATTTTAATTGATGCAGATATATTTTTTGTTCACAATCTCTTGTTTATTTTGAATTAAAATTCGTTTTCGTCAATTTTCCGAATTTCGCTACCCATTTGTAGCATTCTAAAATTTTCACATCACTGCTTCAAAAAAAAAATTGGCTTGAATAAATGATTCCACTTTATTATAAAATGGTCGGAAAATTTACAGAGACATTTCATAAAGATTGAGAAAAAGAAACTGTATGATTTTTTTATGTCTAAGACCAGAGAAGCGCTGCGCTAATCTTTACACATCACATTTCATGACGTAGGATGAGTCCAACCAATTAGCGGGCTTAAATTTTTGTAAGGTTCCTATCAATGTAAGGTTAGTTTATGTGCAGGCGGGTTGAATTTTTAAGTTCGTTTTATTTCCCCCCAGGGTGGCATGATGTATTTACAAGAGGCGCGGACAAGACACAGCGTGAGATCATAGCAGAAAAGATAAAAGAGAGGGAAAATATTTATCCCTGGTCTTATATACCATTGAATTTTTATAGGGGAAATATTTTTTCACATTGCTTATACGCAATGAGATTTCGATAGGGATTTCTCACACATTTCGATTCTGACAAGGAAAACATGGGGATATTTTTAAAAAATGTGCTTGCTGGACATTTTTTTGCCTCTTCACGCGGAGTCTTATTTTCTCGTCTTGTCTCATTTTAATAACAATCGCAGTGCACTATGAAATGCGTACCCAATCAAGTTTCGCCATCTATTCACCAAAAGAGAGGATACAGTAATTAAATTCCCTAAATGTTTTAATTTTTACTCTGCAAAAAGCAAACCTTATTCTAATTAGCAGTTTTTTTAAAATGTAGTTCCATTTTTTTCCATTTCAAAGTACAAAATAAATCAAACAAATAAATTTACTTCAACAATTCAGTAGACATTATTCTAGAATAATAATTGTTTAACAATTAATGTAATGTTTATAATTGGCTAGTTAACCATAAGCTATAACATTCTGATTATCACTTTTCTACAATTCTGTTTATGAACAAATATTAGATATTTAATACATACATATATATAATATTATAAGACATGCACTTTTTTTCAGCCACATATTACTTACTTAATGCTTGACTCAAAAGAATGCAGCAAACCAGAAATCCACACGCGCGCATTCTAGAGAGAAGAAAAAAAGGACTCAGTCAGTAATCGATGATTGAAATGCCAAAGTCGAAAGAAAGGTTGTGTGCCTGAAAATGAAAGGGAGAAAACACCTTTCATAAAGATGATGACATAATGAAATATTTTATTCATTCGTTTTTGAACTTATTATTTAAAACATATCTTGAAAAGTGATTGATGTACTTAATTGGGGAAAATCTAACATTGGTAAATAAGTATAATATTATTATTGAAAATTAGCAGATATAATTCGAATTTCTTGGGATAATAATATTTTCAAATACATGTAATAGTTATAGATAATAAGTACACATAAAGAAGAAATTTTAAACCCGCTCAAAAAATATTCAAAGATGCGTGTTTTTTGTTTTGTTTTGTTCGTCCTTTCCCGTGTTCTCAAGCCTCTTGGCCAGCGACTGAGATATCTTTTTTCTTTTCGCTCCAGTATTTTAAACCGCCTGGCAATAGCGTAACAATCCTTAGAATTTCATTTCTTTTTCCTAATCATGTCCCAGCTGATAATTCCTTCATATCATGGTTTTAATACCCATAATTCCATGTTAATCATTTTTTTCCTTTTTGATGCTTATGTGCTTGATCAGAAAATAGTGCATAATGTTTCCTTTTTTTTTTTTTTTCTGCTTGAGTCTTTTTTTGTTCGATAGGAATAGAGCACAGAAATCCAAAATGGTCTTATGTTATTTACAATGGTTTAAAAATTATTGAAAATTTTATGAAATGTTGCATAATAAGTATTTCTTAGGGCACTTGCCATGGACAAGCTCGCCGAGGTAGTCAGCGATTTAAGTCTAATCGGCTTCTCTCGTTTTGCAGTAGCACCAACTAAGTTCAAGAGTACAACTTGCGCTACTCACTAATCACATTAGCTTATATAGCCCCTTTTACAGGGGGGGACACATTCACACAGATAGAAAACTGAAGTACAACCATGCCGGGACACTCAGATCATAGGGAAGACGTGCTACCCCTATGCCAGGACGTCGGCACATAATAAGTGAACTAATATAAATGGATTGCTCCGCCTTCGTGTTTAATGGCATAGATGCCGCAAAATAAAAGGTGAAGCAAGATTTTGCCTTTCTTAAATGTCCCTTCCCATACCCTCCCCTCTCTCCCTCGCCCCATCCTGCTCTGGTATATCTGAAGGAAGCAGTATTTTCCTATCATAAGTTTAAAAATGTCTACAATACGTTAGTACGTAATTTTGTGAAGTGATGGGGGGTTAATTGAAGCCCAACGTTGTTTCAACTTGTATTCAAAGTAAATTCTGAAAACTTTATAAAATACAATAAAGATTAAAATGAAATCTGCTATGCATGTTTCAATGTATCAAGTGAGAACATTTTCTTGAACGTCCAAGCACCACGTGCTCGTGCAAGTTAAATTATATTTTTATTCATTCTAATCGTTTCATTGAATGAGTCGCTTCAGTACTGCAAATGATCCAAAAAAAATTTCTCGTATTGATTGTTTCAAAAAATATCCCATTTCCTATTTATTTCATTTCATATAATCACGTGCTCAACATGAAATTTTTCTAGGTTTTATTTGCTGTAGTCATTAACATTTTTTTAATCGGAGCTTTTGTAAATGTGATGGCAATATGTTATTATTAAAAGTTGATTTTTTTGAGATGCTCCTGCAGATAATAAAATTTTTATTTTTCGTCTACGGATTTTTGTTGACGCCAAAAACCTCATGTCCTGACATGATAAAAAGGACTGTATGACTATTTATGTCATCATTAACCCTTTGCACTCGGAAAGATAATTCGATGCAAAATTATTCACTTAATACATGGACCTGTTTATTACACCAAAAAATTAATACATGCAATTAAGTTGAATTTTCCTGAAAAATGTATCTTTCATCTCTTTAACATTCAATAGGAGTTTTTAACAATTAAAAAAATAAATCAATAAAATGTTTTAATAATGCCCCATCTTTAATGGTGGCGGAGGGAAGATATTCTATTGCAAAGAGTTAAGATTGGGATTTGCCTGCCAACGAAAAAGAGGTAGTGACATCGTTCCAAAATTATGCAATTAATACGTAAAAAAAGGAGTGTTTAAATGGACATGCGATGTGTTTATACTTAAAAATGTACAAACAATGGCGGTGTACTGTTAGTAGATGTGAAAAGCGTACAGGGATACGGAAAGACACCGGGTTTCAAGATTCAAGACTTCCTTTTATCAATCCAATCTATGATAAAACAACCATAGATTGGAACAATTACATGAGAGAAGTATGTATACATATTCTACTTCAGCGTTTTAAGATAAAAACTCGTGACCTAACAAAATCGTGAGAAATTTACGAAAGTTTATTTTCGAAGCGAATAAAGCAATGCTAGACGGGTTCTTTCGCAACAGCGGATTTTCGGAGATATACGCAAGGCAACCGAAGAATGTTTGGTACTTACGTATTAGACGGTCGACGCCAACAGTTTAGTAACTCATTGGCGATGGATTCAAATTAGGCGATAAACCGTCGGCGCCAACGAAACCAACAAAATGGCGGACGAGAGTTAAGATTTTAACAATTTTTTTAAATAATGGCGGTTTTTTGCCATTATTAACGGTTTTGCACTGACAGACAGTCAACTCAATTGAACACACACACACACACACAAACGAGCACCAAATTTTACCTGTCTAAGGTTTTGTAAATAGCATATTCACTTGCATTTAGACAGATAGACAGCTTCTTGTCAATGTATATTTCTCAAAATTCGATAGAAATTTACGAACTTAGTGTAAAATAATAAACCCAATTTCATATATCTAGATAAAGTTTTTTTTTTTTTTTTTTTTTTTTTTTTTTTTTGAGTTGCTATGCTCACAGGTAGATAAGTATAATTCCAAAAGTACAAAATATGAAACATTTAGTTTTGTTCGAATCTTTTGAAGACTTGTATATTTTCTCTTTATACCCTTCGTATATTTCTATACAATATAAAAACACACAGAGGAAATAACAATCAGTTGCACCAAACAATCATATGTGATCCTCCTGAAAAGTTACAACTCAACATAATACCGTTCCTAAATTCAAATTCTAAAGAATTTATTTACGTTTTTTGTGAGTATTAATTTTGATTAAAAATGACTAATAATCTGAACAATCGATGCGATTATTTTAAATGCTATGGACAATGACATGCAGCTGAATATTCTGAAGCTAACCTTATTTATTGGCAAAATAATTGAGATTTAATTAAATCACGGCAAAAAATAAGAATTAACAAAATACAAAAATAAGAATTTAACAGTCGAGGTGTCTGAATGAAAATGTGAATCTAGAAGAGACTTTATCAGTCGATGCACCTTCTTTATTAATTGGTATTTTCAGTGATTAATGTACAGACTGCGGTACTCTTTCATTTCCTACCGAGCATAGCAGACCTAAACACAACTGTGGTCGCACGGTCCAGTTCGCAAATGTTATTTGTCCTGAAGCATTAAAAACTAATTTTCTCTACAGTAATTCCGATATTAGTATTTTTCGCCAAAATAGTCGATCGTACAATTTTCCTTTGCGATGGCTATTTTTTGTCCATCGCAAAAAATCTCGTTCAAAGGTATAAGTTAAAGAACTTCGAAAGATGTTAATGTTAAGGCTATTAGAAGTTTGATTCCAGTTAGCAATCTTAATGTCACCAGTTAATAATTTCTTAACAGATTAGCACAAATTAGTAACCAAGACAATAATTTTTCTTTGTCTACTAGAACTTCTGATAGATGTGTTAGATCTCTTCAGTTTTATTATTTAAAACATAATCGATTGAAATTGTTATTACCAAATATATAGGACACTTTATGAAGGATATCAAAAATACCCTGGTGAAGATATTAATTTATTAAGTGTTTCTTTGTTTATTACGATATATATTGACTCGTTCAATTCATTTAACTACTGCAATGTACTTTCAGAAAACAAAAAAGCAATTGTATTGCTTTATACTAGAATACTCAGTTTTTCTTGCGAAGGAAACAAAAATACATTTGTATATGTTAGAATATCTACGAGAAAATATCGTAGAAAAGATATGCGTAGCAATTATAGAGGGGGGGGGGTGTGTGGAGAAATGTTGTGAAACGGAGGAATTAGCCACCTAGTGAGAAAATAAAATCTCTTTATGAAAATAAAAAGTTGCCGAGCTCTAGTCAACAGTACATATATTAATAACGAAATATTAACAAATATATAAGAAACTCGATATTACTTTGATCTGAATATTGTGTAAACAGCTGTAAGAAAATTAATTTCTTAAAATTTGGATTCTTTTTTCAGAGATACTCTTGGGGGATCTAGAATTCTTAAATAGTTTTCATTGTTCTTGCTTTTGGATACAAAAATATTTTTTTAACCTGTAAAAGGCAATACTTTTGAAAATTTTTCAGAACTGAATATCATGGAATATCCTGCATCTTATGTCCATGAATCTAAATAACATATTTCAATGAAATTCTCTAAATATTTTAACAATTTTCTTATATTTATGGATCATTTCATAGCAGAGAAATATAAGAGATGTATTGTTATTTTAACATTTTTGTTTTTTATTATTTTTCTAAGATCTATGAAATTCATTTAAATAAAAAAAATATAAATTACCTTTAATTTCTGGAATTCGATGAGATAATTGCACAAACTTGCTTCTCATTTGTTTCAAGATTTTTTTTTCTTGTGGCTTTTATTTGTCGGAATGTTCGCGCTCGATAAGTTGACTTCCTGCGACGTTTCCTGATGTAGACGGTGCTTCCGTTTTTTCCTGCCAAGAGTAGATCATCATTTGTAGCAAAGCGCAGAAAAGGTAAGTTAATTTTAAATTAATTTTAGAAATTGTGCAATCGTTTCCATTTAGGAAAAATAATCATTGAATAGCTGTATTTTTATAAATTATTAAATTTATATGTAGAGCAAAACTCCATTTGAATTTTTCCAGTAATATTCTCTAAACTGTGTTATGTCGAGTTAGGATGGATTAGAATCATACAATTTCAAGAATTTCATTTTCAATGTACAATATATGCAAAGAGAAAGTATTTAGAGTATATAACTGCGTTCGGAATGATTTTTTTTATAAACGCTCCAAAACAGCTATATTTCTAAATTTTTGCATTAATAGAGTGATATGTATGTAATAAAAAAAATCTACAAAACTAAAATAAACCAGTTAAATGTTTTTAAAAGTTGGAGAAAGTGTTTTTGGTTAAAAAAATTAATATAAATCAAAAATATATCGGTTTAGAAGCTTATCAAAGTCGCATCGATTTAAAAGCTTTTCGCAGGCATCTTGACAAATTTACTTCTCAATGCTGAATTAAAAATAAGCTATATTTCTATTCACTTTTTAAACACTACAATTCGATTAATAAATAATACGATGCATGAAGTTATTCATAAGAAAATTCATCCAAATATTAAAATTTCAGAAAATATTCTTTAAATATATAAAATAGCATTAAAATATATTAAAAAATACAAAAATGTAATTCTCGACAAAAATAGACTTCGAAATAAAGTTCAAACGGTTCTGTAAAGGAAACTAATTGACCATTAAGAATAAAAAAAAATCGCAAAAAATCGACTTTTAAACCTAGTCACTAATAATAAAGTAATCTCTATATTTTTGAAGAATCTTCATATTTTAGATGCCGTTTAATTCGTAAAATGAAATCCGTTGAAATTTCATGCTTCTTCCTGTAACTGTAGCAATTCAAAAATAACGCAAACTAGATTATAATGATTTCGTATGTGATCTTTGTTCAAAAACGATTCATTTATATCTTAACTAATTTATGAGAGGATAGACTGTATGTCAGCCCATTTGTATGCTTATGAATAATGCAAATCGAAAACCAGAAGAAATGGTCTTCCCAAAACTTTCTAGCATTTTCTATTTATATTCTTAATAATCATCTAATCATAATCCTCATAAATATGTGTTTGCTATTTAGCATTTTTACTAAATATAACCTGTAATCCTCGGTGAACTATTTGAGGATTAATCCCGGGCATAAGGCTTAATAGTATGCGAAAAACGAATGTGTCATTTAGACGCTTTTTTTACGACTGATTGAAGCAAAAATGTGACTCACAATTACGATTGTAGTCATAATATCCTATATCAAATTTCATATCTTTGAGTCATTGTGTCTTTGAGTTATCACGTTTACCTGTTTCTGAGAGTACAGACTGACAGACAATCAATCCTTAGTTGGATTTGAACAAAATTTCAAAAGTATCTAGATTATAGATGTTTATTTGGTGTATCAAATTTTCTTTCTAGCTCACTTCTTTTTGTAATTATCCCGCAATATTACATTCGAATAGCCGGACAGACAGATTTCTTTTGAGCTGAATGCTTGAATGGAACTCGGCTTCTTAACCGGAGGGTTTCAGGCTCGAAACCAGATTCCACCGAAGAATCGTCAGGTAAATGGATCTGGTGCACGTTACATCTTTTGAGAGCCAAACATAAATTCCGTTCGTGTGGCATAGAAGTTTAAAGAGAGTGCCAGCTAAGGTTTCATCATCTGAAGTTGGCTCAAATTTACGGAATCCATTCCAAAATATCCCTACTGTTTTTTTTTAATGGTACGTTAATATAACTAAACTGAATCAAATAGTTTTGAAATATTTAACTATTGAACCAAGTCGTAATGTAATTAATTATTCATTACGAACTCAGCTGCATTATACATTTTATCATATTTTCTGGCAATGAATTTCTAGGTGTCATAATGTAATTTTTGAAATAAATGAACTAGATATATTTCAAGATAGAATTTTCTAAAATTTACTTTCAAGAAAGTAATTGTAATTAATTGAGAAATAATATTTAGGGTGTTTTAAAAATAAATATTTTAATACCTGATATCATCAAAAAACAGACTCAGTGATTGGTTACACAAAAATTTAATGTAATTACTGATTTCTTACGCTTCTTTTTCTTTCTTTTTTTTTTCGCCGAGACATATGGAAGTGAAGTGAAGATAATAATGGGAGCATGCTTTCTTATATTTAGATTAAATATTAAAACAAAAATCATACTAAATCCACTAACTTTTTTTATTGAATTAAATCTATGGAAATAATTCAATAATGAAGAGTCAAGACTTTT
>JAOUZG010027140.1:1481759-1497685 GCA_026289955.1 Argiope argentata | reverse complement strand
TATATATATATATATATATATATATATATATATATATATATATATAGTTCACATTTTCAATCTTTAATAAAATACTTTTTATTTGTTCAACCAAGTTCAAGTAAATTTTTTAAAACTTGTAGTGGATGACATTTCATGTTAAGGCAGTTTTTTCAGATAATAATTCATTGATTTTTTATTAATTGATTAAAAACTTATTTTCCCGCCTTTATGATAGTTCTTTATAGTAGTTGTAATTGTTAGTTCGGGATAGCCTGGTTGGTAGGGCGAGTATCCCTTGTGCTGCGAATTCGAACCTGGTCGCAAAGTTCTCTATGTCAGGAGTTATATCACTGAGGGTACTGAGTTGAAGGTGATCGTTATTCGGGTGCTTAAGAGTTCATGCCCTCAGAAGCTGCTGAACGCCTCCTTCCGTTATAAAGGGGAACACGAGAACAAAAATTGTAATTTAATAAAAAATGACTAAAATGAAAATTTTCCTAATATCCAAAGTAGGAATTGATTAAAAAAATGTTTTTTATATTACTTGTTTCTATAAGTATTTATATCGTATAAAACCTTCATGAGATAAAGTCTAATTAATTTTCCTAAAAAATCTGGCATTCAAAAACCGAATTTAAATATATATATATATCAATAATACTTGCTACAATCAAAATTTTTATAAGGAAACGGGCGCTATTTTTATATTTAGTTGCCGAACATCACTCTGTTAAAGTATAAATTCGTCTACTCGCATTCTTTTTTTTTTTCAACTTTTTTTTTAGCTTCTTATTAAGTGATGGGCGTTTTACTTTAACTATTTTTAGAGATTAAACATTCCAGCTTTGCTGATAAGATCTGACATTGAGCTAGTTCAAGGCAAAACTTTTTTCAGATCATTCGATAGTGATTGTTACCGAGAAGTGCGACGTTCAAGGTGTTTTAAAACAGGCACGAGGAGTGATAAGAGTTCAATACTCTTTTTTTTTCAAGTAGAGATTGAAAGCACGTCTTTTCGATTTAGGAATCATGATTTGATTTTTTTTTAAGTGAGACTATTCCCCTCAAAACTTTCTCGCATATTCCCTAAAAGAGGCATTATTCTTTCTCTATTCTTTATTACATAAATTTGTAAGATTTTTATTTTCTGAGTTTTGAAGATGAGCGCTTTATGCTTCGTAGCATAGTTAAGAAAATAAGTTTAGGCTCTTATTTAAGAAAGAAAAACACAGTAGATATATCAAATTTCATCTTAATCGCTGGATTTTGTAGCTATCGCGCTTACATGCAACATTTTGAAGCTGTTGAATGTACAGACCACAAATGGACACCCCTTTAAAGATTTTGTACAAATTTCGTTTGAATCTACGATTTAAATTTAAAAATTAGCTAACAAATTTTTCTGCTTGTATTTTTTCTGTTCACTGTTGCTTGCTTCTGAAATTAAACCTTTAATGCAAATAACGAACTTCAAAAAATTTATTAGAAACATGCCTTATGCTTATTCTCGCCAAGGAAAAATAAGCCTTAACTTCACGCTCTCAACAATGGGGAGAAAAACCAGTATAAGATAAATGTAATAGCTGTGAAAATTATTTGAGTTTTAATATTACAATGGATTATATTATTGTAAAATACGCTTAAATATTTTAAAATATTATTTAAAAATATAAAAGATACGCATAAAACCAATGGAGCAGTCTCCCCAAAATTTTCTCCCAGACTTAGCAATAAACTTGTTATCCTAGAGAACGCCTTTCCTGACACTGGGCATACAGTAGTAACGAAATTTTAAATTTTGGCGTGAATTTAGCATTTTTACTAAATCAATCGTATAACCCTTGGCGAGTTTCTCTCTCTCTCTCTCTCTGTGTGTGTGTGTGTGCGTGAGTGATGAGAGAAAGAGAGATTAATTCCTCACGTGCTGTTCACGTGCATTCAGAAACCGAATTTGGGCTTTATTTAGATTTTTCTCAAATAAATGAGAAAAAAAATTGGCAGAAAACTGTACTTGTAATTACGAAATTCTATTACTAATTTGATATGTTTAAGTTATTATGTTGCAAGATTATTATACTATCACGTTTCTGAAACTTTAAGTCAGCCAATCCCTGGTTAGTTTTGACTCACACTTTGACAAGTCTACAACATAGATGTTTAATCTGAGCACCGAATTTTACCAATCTAGCTCTTTTTTTGTTGTTATCGTGTTATATACGAACATATGGCCTTCCTCTTTAAAGATTTTACTCAAAATCTGACAGAAATATGCAAATTTGATGTAAAAGCTGCACACCAAATTTTAACTTTAACTCAAATCGTTTTTGAGTTTTTTTGTCACAGGCAGACAGACATTTGGACCTGCTCCAAAAATGGATTTTTCGAACTCGGGGAGGTCTAAAAGATGGAGATTCGTCACAATCTTGAGGTCGAAGTGTTTGACGATTTCTATGCTTACTCTATATTAGGTATAATCCCTCAAGTGATATCAGGTAATTTTTATCTGACTACAAATGAAAAAAGAAAATAATAATTATTTTTCTTAAAACTTTTTTTCCATTTAACATATAAAAAATGATTTTCTAAAAAAAACTGTGCTATGAAAACTATTATTTGAAATTAGTTATGATATTAATTGCTTGATTAAATGTTAATATAAAAAATGCATAATTTCTATAATTATTACGCAATTTAATTTCTTATTCGTTTTTTTATAAACGCAAACCACCCGAGTTCTTAGTCTTAGCTTTTGCTCTAAGAATCTGCCTAACTAATAAGTGCCGGATGTTTTTCGTACAATTATGAAGCATAGATAAATGTTCGAAACGCACAAAAAATATGCCTTTTTTAGAATACTTTGTAAATTATCTTTACATTATTTGAAAGCTTCTTAGCAAATAAAATGATTTTTTTTTCAAAAATGCTGGACACTATTCTATCAATTAGATTTCATTTTTATTTCACATCAGGTTTTAACAAAAACTGCATTTACATGCTACAGGTAAATTATAAGATTCTATGATGCACATGAAATAGCAATGCATAACAGTAACAAATGGTCTGTAGTTGTAGTAATTAAAGTTGCATGGATTTTATTGTGAATCCAATCATTGCAACGTTTTAGAAAAATAATTTTATTTACAATTTAAATAGAGAAATTAAATATGTATTTTTTGCTACGCGCTTCACCGAGGCAGTGCGCGAACGCTTCCAAAGAGAAAGAGAGAGAACAGCTTTTTTAGAAGCTTTGCGAGTTAATACCTGGATGATGAGTGACGCTGCAATTACATCATATACAATCTTGACGGAGCTTGTAGTTTACATATATCTGATATAATTTATATGATTCATGATAAGGTATAAATGATTTATAATAGGCATTCCCTACGCAGTGATCAGCCATCGGCATGGCTGAGTTTACTTGTCCTTTTGTCAATCCAGCAAGAAAAAGGGCTGCCATATATTGCAAGACTGATGCAATGCGAATATTTTGACAGATTTGGTATCTTCAGATCCAAAAGATTTTGTATGAACAATTTGATTAAATTTGATCACCAAATTTTTGGCTTCCTTGTACAATTATCCATTACCAGAGTAAGATGCCTTAGTGGCAACTCATCAATATTTATTATGCATGCATTTGATTGTAATGATCTTCCAATGTATGTCACAAGCAAACGTATCACAATGCTTTTTCATTCCCGTATTCACATTTGTTCCCTCACATTCGATAATTGATAGGTTCGGTAGACTCATATTAACCCTTTGCACTCCAATGGGGCTTCTGACTCACCATTCAAGATTGTGCATAATTTTGACGTTTTATTTATTTATTTTTCAAATTTAATTATTAAAAACGCCTACATAATGGTTTTAAGGGATGTAGATTAGTTTTTCAAAGAAATTCGACTTAAAAGAATTATGTATATTTATTTTTCATAGCAATAAACAAATCTCTGAATTAAGTGAATAATTTTGCATCTAATTATTTTTCGGAGTGCAGAGGGTTAAACATTCTTTGATAACGTTACAAAGCTGTAATTTTGCTCCCCAGCATCGTAAGAAAAACCGTTTTACGAGCAGAAATGTTGCTTGCTGAGAGGGTGCCGCATTAGTGATACCTGGGCTAGGCGACAAAAGTGGTGACTTGGCGACGAATTCCGTGACTTTCGTGACAAAAAAGGATAGTACTAGAAAGTTCAAGAATTTTCCCGATCTTCCCTATAGAAACCGAGATGCCCTCACTGGTCTAGAAGATTCTTGGCCCCACACCCTAGGAACTTTAAAAGACTGACAGACTGAAGCTGAGGATGATTTGAATGGAACTGGAGTAGAAGAGAAGTAACGAGTTTTCGAGAGGATATCGAAGAAATGGCGAAATGCCAGCGCTATGTTTGAAGTTCAAGCGAGTGTTTAACTGCTGCGTGCTGAGTCGTGTTATCTACTGTGGAAGCAGCTACATATAGTGTGTGGAGTAGTCAGAGCGTTGTGGCTAATCGGCAGCTAAAGCGAGGAGACAATGATAAATTCAGCCGTCTGGAGAGACCATAGAGTGAAGCTACGAGGAACCCCTCTCCTGCTGGATTCTGTCTATGCTTTGAGAGCTGTGGTCAATTACTACTTGTGGGTTATTATCTACTGTAGTGTGCTGCTGTGCGCTGTCTTGTGCTCGTCTCGGCTGTACATATTTGTTGTCTGTGTATTAATCGGCTTTGTATTAGTGTCTTCTTTGTGTAATTAAAAGTCGTTGTTCTCAACTGAGGCTTGCTGATTGTGTCTGCACACAATACGCGCACACTATAACAAGCGAACCGGTAATTCGTAAGAATAATAACTTGGGTTGTTTCTTATGTACTTTCACTAGAAATAAATGATATGACTTATAAGCTCTCCGTCTGGTTCTTCTATCAATGTTATATGCGCTTCTTAGATTGATTTTCGGTGACCAGATGTTAGAACAGTTTCAGTTTTATGCCTTTCAAAATACAAACTTTTAATGAGTGTCCTTTCAGCTACCCTTAAATTATTTTTCCTTAATTTCCCTTTTATTTTCTCTTGTCATTTCCCTTTGTTTTTATCGATTATATAGATGTTATTTGCTCAGGTGAAACTAAGCCGAAATCAGCCAGAAATACTTTAATAATTTTGGTCAGTATTCTGTTTGAGGCACCAGTTAAATTTGCATCCTTTTGCTGAATTTTCTAGTAATTCTCATTTGACTTGTTTATGTCGATGGCGCATCGGTTCATTTGTATTTTCTTGAAAGAGGATAAGTTCACTAGAAATACTTCTCTGTATTTCTTCTGTATCCGCTTCTGCTTCACACTTCATTTCATTATTTTCCAAAATAGAATTTTCCTTATTTTGAATACCACAATATTTTGGATGGCACTTCTGCTGGACATTGAAATTTTTTCTTATCTGGGCCAAAAGATTTTTCCTAATCTTTAGCTTCTGCTGTTTGTATTTACTTTATATTTTGTATAGTGTGAGAAAAATTTTAATCAAGGATTTATCTAGAAGTCATCAATAAATATTAATAGATAAAAAAAACGGTTAATTATTCATTACTAAAATAACAAGAAAATGATTTCATCCCGAAAAATGTTTGGTATATGATCTATAATAAATAAAACCGTAGGCAGTACAGCTGGTTATTTGGTAGTCAATATTATTCAGTTTTCTAATTAATACTTTCAGATTTAGAAAATCTCGTCACGATAAAAACACTGTTATCATCATTAAAAAAGACATTGTATTTACTTGTTTGTACAATTTTGAAAAAGCTTTATGCCAGTTTGTATTAGAATGATCACATCACTAACTAATGCGATATTCTAAAAAACATTAAATGTACACGAGCTCGGATTATCGATTGCGTATTATATTTGTATTAACGAATTAAAATATAACTAGCAAATGTATAATGCATTCTAAAAATAAAACAAATGGAGTCGTTTTTAAATATTTTTTTAATAATCCCTTTTTTTTAAACTGCTGGTTGCAAGTCGAAAAATGATAAAACACTCGCTTTTGTGAGCTAAATTGTTATCTTTGTCATCTTTCTTCATTGTCAAAAAAAGTGGTTTTCTGTTTTTCCTGTATTTTGAAGGTCAGGAAGTCGGATGTTGCTTTGTATGTTACTTCTCTTCCTTTTTTTTATAGTTATTACTGGTTTTGTTGCGCAACTTTTAGAATTAGTATTTTTAGCAGCTGCTTTAGAGAAAACTTCCTGATAGCACATCATAAAATGTTTTTAAAAAAAGTGTCTTAATTTCATTTGTATTCCACTTCAGAAACTTTTGAATTTTTTTTTATTTTTTAAGAATTTCATTTTTCTACTTTTAGAACTTCAAAAAGAAATAATAAAAATAAAGCTGCGACATGAAAGAAATGTTTTTTTTTTCAGTTTGTCTCGTGTCTGGAAACGATGTGCAGTTACGGTGGATTTGTGCTGATAATATTGTTCAGTAAAATGTCCTTTCGCTTTCTAAACAATGACGGAGTTGCAATCGGGGGTGCTACATAATTGATGATTCATCAGGCTGTTAGAACCGAGTCTGATTAATTAAAAGATTATCCTCAATTAATTACTCCATAGTTGAACAGTTCAACGACTTTCCGATATTATAATCTTAAATTAATTTTTGACATGTTAAAATATTTAGTATACAGGTGCTTTAAATCATATGTTTATGGTTTAAGATTAATTTTTTTTAAGAATGTGAAAGATTTAACTGTTGATTTTAGCTTTCTGCTTCTGAAGGCCAGTGCAGAGGCCTTAATCGATAATCAAGATTTTAAAACTTCAGATTTTCATATTTATTTAAAAGGTTATTAATTTAAAAAGAATAATTTAAATAAGAAAAATGATGGATATTAAAGAGCAGAATCAATTGTCATCGAATGTTAACCCTTTGGGGACCCTACCGGGGCAAATATGCCCCATCTGCTCTTTTAAATCATCCAAAGGGAAATTTATTGAAGTGCCTGTCTTAATGTTTTATGTAATTTCATTCATATGTTAGTGTAATTTTGAACTACATCTTAATAATAAAGAAACCCAAACTAAAATTGTAGGTACCATGAGTAAAATTGCACTCTTCAAAAGCTATTTTGCATAGAAATATCATGCATATAAATGTCATAAATAATCTTGGGCAGGTAATTGGCAAGAATTTATTTAAATTCTTATTAAAATTGTTTTAAAATATAAAAACAAGAGTTTCAAATGTTCACTGCATTTTATTTGGTCATCCCAACCCCGATGGGACACACGTGTCCAGTAAAAAAGACCTCTATGACACATATAACCCTCCTCAGAACGGTGTATTTTTGTTTTTATTTTAACAGGATATAGATATTTATAATGTATTTGATTCATTAAAACCTTAAATTATCTTAAATTTGGAAAAGAAAAACTGGCAGTGGAAAGGTTAAGATTGCCTAATTATGTCAGAAATAAATGAAAGAAAACGATAAAAATTTTGAAACATTTATTTTAATTTGAGTCAAATGTTGGAAATTCAACCCATATTTCATTCTGAAAGTCGTGTACTAGAACAGAAAGGGAAGTTGATAATCTCTCCGGTGATATCAGTTGTAACTGATTGACCATGGGAGCTAACACAACACCCTCTGGAATTGAAAAGATATAGAAAAGATGAACGTTCATAGTCGCTAATCTTGAATATATGTCTTATATTGTTTTGAAGGTTTTTCAAATTAATATTTTAAACTCCTCTGAGCCTAACACAGCTTCAATAAATAAAGGTTGTACTAATTGAATCAGTTAAGGATCCCAAGCCGTGAACGAAATGTTTGCAATTTCATTAAACGCCATTTTATACTAAACACTATATTAAAAATTTCGGATATCTTATTTTTAAAAATCTGTTGTACTAGAAACAAAAACATCAATTTTGTCAACAACAAAGGATTATAAAAAGAAAGAAAACGAAATCTACGATCGCAAATTTCAATTTATATGAAAACTTTATTTTTAAGTCACATTTTTGTTTTAATTAATTTAAATTATTAACCAGTTTAAACCGGTCTGTCTCCCCCCCCCCCTTTTTCTCTCTATTTATAGAATAATTTTTTATCGTCTCATTTTCAATTTCTTAGCTGGTGAACAAAGTTTTGGAGCTTAATCGATTTTGAGATGAAATAGGAGCTATGATGTCAGTTCTACGTCAACCTTTTAAAAACGCATCTGCTTTCAAAAAATAATATTTAATAGTAATGCAAAACTGGTAAAAGTAGGTAAAAAAATAAGCGATTAAAATATGTTGATGAATTTCGCCATTTATGCTTTGTTCATTGCCAAAGCGATTTCGAGCTTCATTTATTTCGTACCTTTCATTATTCAAAAACCCCTAATGAAAAAATCATGTTCTCACATGATAAAAATAAAATGTCTATAAGTAATTTTCTCTCTGTTCGAATAGTGAGTCAAAACTTTAAAACGTTCAATTCCAAAAAAAAATATTTTCCAGGTACTTTCTGTACCGTAGCAGAAAAAATGTGATGAAAATCAAACTGAGATATTATTGACATTTGATGATCAGCAAGAAATGGTCCTATCCCTTTTTAAAGTATTTCAAAGAGGTTTATGATGCCTTAATTAGCACGAAATTTTGGGATATAATTCAATGTCGGACTTTTTATCTCAAGATTTTGAATGATTCCGAGTCAGAGAATACGTTTCGTTGCCAAAGAATTCACATGAAATGTTCCATTATTTTTAGACTCGTTTTAGAGATTTGATTTCTTTCAATATTATTTAGTGGAAGAAAAAGAACAAGTGGGAAACAAACAAAAATAGGCTGTAAAACAACCACAATAAAAAATTATGCATTAACTTTTTTAATAAGCATCAAATGCATCAATTTTGTAGACCTTCAAATGAGATGAAAATTTTAATAGAACCACATTTGATATTAATTCACTTCTATATGCAATTATAAATATCAATGACAATTTAAAGATTTCTTTATAAAGAAAATTCTTATTAATACATTACTAGTTGAGCTAGAAACAGACGAAATTTCGGAAAGAAAGAAATTATTAGAATGTAAGAAATCCGGCTTCTTCGTTCGTTCGTAATCCAATTTAAACCATATGACAGACTGCAGCTGTGCAATCAGCTTATGCCACTGCGTTTATCCTAAATTTAGATTGTAGCATTCTTGTAGAAACAACGTGATTCGACGTCAGTTGAGTCATTTTACAACAAAGTCATTTACTGAGAAACAGGTGCTCCGATTCTTTCATCAGGTGGATTGTGTTTCAAAACATCTTTTTGGGCTATTTTTACTAAGAAATTATAAAGTACTTTGATCTTCATTCTATGCAACGGAATGAAATTTGCAATTAATTATGTCATAGTAAAAAATGCATTAAACGAATTTTACTTTGACTCCATTATCCAGTTTTAACTTCAAAAATATTCATAATCTATACTATTAAGAAACTGAAATACAATATGCAGGGAGACTTAAAAGTTGGTAGACAGATTAAAGATAGGGCGAACATGTGGAAGCATGTGATTTATAATGGAACACGGGATCGATAACACAAAGACTCTTTTATAATATTTTTTTTAAAAAAAATGAAATCTGCAATCTCAAATTTCAAGTTATTAAATGAAAATATTTTTTTTAAGTAGCGTGGTATCAAATTGACAGAAAAATGAAATGACTTTTCAGTCATGATTTATAATTCGCAATCATCAACATTTAGAAAAACAATGGTTTTCAATCGTCTCAAAATGAATCTATTTATTAAAAAAATATTTTAGACCAGTATGAATTCGTGGAAAAGCAGTTTCAAATAATCTCGTAACTGTCAGATTATGCATGGGACATTATTTAGACAATACTGTGTTGGGGGAGGGACTGTTGTTGTTACTATTTTTTATCTCAAATCGTTCGAATTCCAAATTTTATCTGGTTACCAGAATTCTTATTTTATTATAATTATTGCAAAAGTCCAGTATAAAAAATTGTTTGAAATGATCGCATGACTATTATACTGAGCAGTCGTCAACTTTTATATATAAACGATGTTTTTTCCCCTATCTCAAAATCATTCAAGCTCTAAAAAAATTGTCACCAAGAAAAATTGAAAAAGAAATTATGTGTATAACTTTAGATACTTCCCCACGCTGCTCCATGCTAATTCCCATTTTGTTTTCTGCATTTTTTCTCGTGATAACTTCTAACGACCCTGCCTTTTATGGCCAGACAAGAGAATCGGGTACATAACGGACATTCTCGCCAAGTTGAATCTTTTTATTGGCGATAAGTCGCCGAATGAAACAACTTCTTTATCCTTTTCTGATCAAACTAAAGGCGAAAAATCAATGCCTAAAAAAAGCGGTAAATTACCAATTTTTTGTTCATGTATTTCGTGGCTTTGAAAACCTCAAATATTCAGAAATAGATTCTCTCGCAAAACAGAAAGAAGGTGAATAGACAACCATTGATAGATACCTATTATTCATTACCACTTACTTAAAACAAATTCTCTAAATAGGCAGAAGGATTGTGGTTTTTAAACTCTGCTGCAGGTTTTCCCCATAATTAATGTATAGTGAAGAAGGGGTTTTTTTAAAAAATTCTCTTTTAAAGTAGTGGTTAAAGTGAGGCAAGAGACAAATGATGTCATATTTAAAAATCGCCTTTCGTTAAATGGTGAAATCTTAGTGGTTGTGTCTGAGCAAATGTTGTAGGTTTTTTCCCCTTATTATTTTAAACTAGTTGCTTCCGGCGACCAGCTGGTTCGTCAAGATTATTTGTTATAATTCATTTCAGATAAATCGCTCTTCATAACTTCACATTCATTATTACATCAAACAGTCTGGCATTAAAACTAGGTTATTTTAATGGCCTTTTTTAAGATTTATTAATTGCATTCAAGTATTTTTCTAATGGAGATCATGACATCATAGTTCTATTAAAGATGTAAATCTTCGGTTCTATATTTCGTGATATTTTAACTTTAATTTTTTTTATTTGTTTTGTAAACTTGGCAGATATAAAACAGAAATATTCTTCTTCAGCTTTCAACATTGGTAGAAAATCATGCGATTAAATGTTTGATAAAACAGCGAGTAACTCAGATTTGGAGGCACTCACATAATATGTTACCGATAACCAGGCAAAAAATTATTTTCAAGAAATTGTCAAAATTCAGCGAAAGTTCGTACGATTACTAAACTGTTATCGCTAAATAGAATTTTTTTTTAATTTTGAAACGATGTAAAATTTATTTTTATTTAATAATATTTTAAAAAGTTATTGTGGAAAGCGAAAAAATTCAGTTTAATTTTTGATTAAATAAAATTGTAACTAAAATTCCAAAGATCTCCAACGACCCACCTTCTAAGGTATGCCAAATTTGATGGCTGTAGGTCAACCGATCCAGCCTGTAGTGCGTCAATACATAGAAAACAAGAAATATTAAAACAAATTTTTTAATCGATTCCTACTTAGGTTAACAAAGAAAAATTTATTTTAGTTATATTTTATTAAATAATTACAATTAATGTAAATATGAATATGAATTTGACAGAATCACAATATTAAGCGGCAAAATAGAAAGTGATTTTCATGGCAATTTCCTTTCTCCTTTCTATATATGGTATTCGAACTTTCAGCCCAAGAGATACGAATCCAAAGCCATATCAACCAGACTATATCGGCCTGACAATTACAGTTACTATAAATAATTGATCAAAACATTTATACTGACACTGAATTTTCAACGCAATTGAGGATTCAAAGCCAATAGTGGCAACGCAAAATGCGTGATTTTTCTACACCAGTTCGGGAACGCAATACAGATTAGAAATTTTTAATTTTCTTTATTTTGTATTATTTTAACTCGAAAGTACTTCAAAAGCAATTGGAAAAATCGATTAATTCATAATGTTTAATTTTAAAGGCATCAAGCATCATGAAACTAAACAGAATCGTTTTAAATAATCGGCCGAAATCATGTTAAGCCTAACCTCACTAGTGTGAGGGAAAAACAAACAGAATCCATTACTAATTTGGCGGAGGGGAAATGAAGATTTTTGGCGAGAAAGTTAGTTTTTATTTAATTAAAAAAATTAATGAATAAATATTAAAAAAAAACTGTATTAATATCAAATGCCATCCACTACAAGTTTTTAAAAATTTACTTGAACTTGATTCTACGAATAAAAAGAGTTTTATTCACGATTGAAAATTTGTACAGGATATATGCATATAGGGAGGTGTGAGCTAATAGTAAGAATTGAAAAAAAAATTCATCTTTATTAGTTATAGAGATATGTAGATTATGAAAGTCATTTGAAATGTTTTATTGGTAGATTTGTCATTTTTATTCTATTTTTTGATATATATTTTTCACTTTAGCCACTTCAACTTTTTATCAGTCTTAAATTATAACGCACGTGTATTTAAAAAATATTGAAGGTTTTTTCACATTTCCGCATTGAGCATACTGAATGAACAAAATATTTTTAAAAACTGACCTATTGGTGAAGATACATAAACCTGTTGTCGAAGTCAGGTGTTTTGCAATGTGAATTCTCTGATAGCAAACTTTTACATTCGTGTAATTTTGAAGCGGAAGTACAAAGTAGCCTTTGATGAAGATGAAAGCAGTCAAAGTTATCTAAAATACAAGCAAACTGCGGTTGAACATTCGTTCCAAAAAAATAAAAACTTGTCCTGTGCTTCGCCTTAGTGCCGAGAGCAATTTCGTTCTCTATTAATTTATCGTAAGAATTCCAAATAAATACTCATAAGTAGTTCTTGCTCAGCTTAAGAACTCATGCCGTCGGAAGCAGGATTAAAAGAATTACTTTTCTATTTAACACATATTTTAATAGTCCAATCAATTTACTTTTAAAAGTACCAAAATCTGAAGGGGAAAAAACCATAAAAGCAATTTTATTGGTTTAAATTGATGGTGCTGGCCAATGAAAGTCGACCATTATGTTTGCTCCCGGATATTATGGGAAGGATGTTTCATCACCGATTTTTAAAATTTAAATAAATACCTTAATTTCATAAGTAAAATTTAAACTAAAAAAATCATTAGTATTGAAAATGCTAGTAAAATAAGCAGCCGAAAATTATAATAGCTAAATTAGGCCAAGAGTAATTTTAAACGATTATAAATTCATGGAGTAAAACTTATGGTAGAATGACTAATGCAGAAATTAATAAGCAGGATGTCTTCAAATTCATGGACTAAACTTCAAGGATTTGTAAAATAGCACAAAGAAGCATTTTTCATTCCAGCATATATATATATATATATATGGTGCTATTTATGTATATATATATCGTTAATAAAATACTTTTTATTGATCCATATAAGTTCAAATACAATTTTTTAGACTTGTAGAGGATGATACTTGATGTTAATGCAGTTTTTTTTTTCAAATATTAATTCATTCATTAAATTTAATTAACTGCTAACACTTTAAATGGAGTTTTAGCAGTTTGTAAGGAAAATTAAAATCAATAGGCAGCAGCTCAATAGGTGAAATGCAAGGATTTCAGTATTTTTGGCGTAAAGGTGAAGAATGCGAGTTCATTTCTTGCGAAATTCGATAATTTTTTGATTTTAAAAAAACTATATTCATTGTAATTATTTTAATAAAAAGTAACTGAAATAAAAAAATTCTTTGTTTACCTTAGTATGAATTGTCTTTTTTTATTTATATGTTACTTGTTTTTTAGCAATATATGGTCTCAAAAGAAAAGTTTCGCCGTAAAAAACAAGAAACGCTGAGGGAATGAAGCTCTTCACTTACATAATATTTCAGTAGGGGCAAAAATGTGTCACCATCAGGATCAATACAGGCTTAGTAGCGTCTAGCAAGCAATTAACGTCCGCTTTAGACGATGTCTGCTGTTCCGTGAACAACAGCAGTGGCAAATGAAAGTTTTGCAATGAGGTCTTCATCAGAGGACTGGAAGACATTACATTTTTCCAGCTTGCTTGTACTTACTTACACTTATTTGTTCCAATTCCACTTTTCATTTTCGACACCATACTACTATGCAAAAAATGATTCTTTATATTTATTTTGCGCATGAATTCAAAGACAAGCTTTTTTTTTTTTTTTTTTTGAGAAAGCCAACAAAAAGTTCCCAGATTTCAGGGACATTTCGGGACTCTTGCATTTCTTGCAAATGTAATTGAATTATTACCAAAAAAAATTATACTGACAAATCTTTGCGTACAGTACACATAATAACAAAATATTTTGTCGTGTGACATAAACGGGGAACCAAACTGTCTTTCAATCGACGTCCTGGTACATGCGTAATGCGTCTACCTGAGTCCTGGGCGTCGTGGACTTGAGTTCCGACTCGGGCAGAGTTGTTCTTTATCTATTTTATAGGTGATATGCTTGAATGTGCCTTCTTGTAAAGAGGGGCTTTACAGGCGAGTGAGTTGCACGAGTAGCTGTTCTGTATGTGATGTATTTATGTAATGTTGTCTACTTCTGTAAGTCCCGTGTGGTACTTAGTGGTTCACGGGGATTTCTAAATGCTCAATGAAAAAATTTGTCTTTTTAATGAAAAAGGCTGTCTTTTAAATTACACCCTTAAATGCTGGTTGAATTCGATTAATTCAAGGTCTATAAAAAATAAATTGGAAGGTAAAATCTTCCCTTGGCCTAGTGTAGTCTTGTCCTGAACTGAAATAGGGCCTGATTTCAAATTTTCAATCCAAATATTTAAGCAAAAACTCTTTCAAATCTATAAAAAAATCACCAGATTAATTTTCTATTATTGCATAAATTTAGTCACAAGTTTTATTTTAACTGAATGGCTGCAGAAAAGTGCATTGTACTTTGCATTTACATTCTCACTGTTCCTCATGCTAATCAAATGACGTCACAATTAGCTATCAAATGCCCGTCTCAACAGATCAGTCAGTTAGCTCACCTCAGCACTGATTATCAGAATTATTTTTAAGTTGATGAGATAACAATTTTCATGTTTAATGATTGCCTTTAACCTGAAAAATAAAGATACATTGGAGTAATAATATTTCAGGTCATACACCTTTCCATCCATAATATCTAAATGTGAGTAATTCTCAGTTATTTCCAAAGTAGGTCATCTTTAACCGTTATGGAAAAAAATTTTTAGGTGCAGTTCATTTCCAGATAGCGCTCTTATCTCTAGTAGTATCTGACGGAAAAGGCATTGTTTTTTTCACCGAATAATACAAAATGTAAAACATTGATATCATTCTTATCGATTTGGGTTGTACTTTTATCGTATTTCCTGTCGCATTTCCTGATTTACCTAGCTAAGCATAGGAAAACAGATTTTGAATTTGTCGTTGAAATCTAAAAAAGGCGGTAGATCCCAAGTCTCAGTATGCTGATTTCTGCTTCATTTTGTGTGCTTTCTAAATAGTAATAATATACAACAAAATCACTTAAAATAAAATAAATCATTTAGTTTTAAAAAGTCATAAATGTATTGAACTTACTCGGATAGTGATATGAGCCAAATATGTTGGAAAGTTAGACAAAACAACAGAAAACAGTGGTTGAAGTTTGCAAAAAAATGTAGAAACTTTCTATCGAATTATGAAAAATAGTTTTTTCCCCAACGGAGAAAGAATCCGCATTTTTCAATTAAGTAAAATAGTAATTGACAAATACATGCAATCAAATTGTTAAAATGAAATAGTAATGCAGTCAAATGAATCGAGGTCTCAAATATATGATATAACTAATTGTTTATTGTCATTATTAACTAAATATCCTGCGCCTGCCACTTGGATTTTTGCTCTGTGCTTACAATTTGCTTGTTTACAATTTGATCAAACAAAAAAATTGTAATATCATTCTGCTTTTGACTATTATACCACAAGTAGCATATATATATATATATATATATGCTACTTGTGGT
>JAOUZG010027140.1:1463859-1481359 GCA_026289955.1 Argiope argentata | reverse complement strand
TGTGTGTGTGTGTGTGTGTGTGATGACGATTTTTAAACTTTTTAAAAACGCATCTACTTTCAAAGAAGTATACATATTAATACTAGTAAAAGCAAGTAAAAAATTTACACGATTAAAAGATATTGATTGTTATTGCCATTGCCCACGCAATCTGGAGCTTCACTTATACGTTCCCTTCAATTATTCAAAAACCCCTAATGAAAACAATATCATGTTCTCAAATGATAACAAGATCTGTAATAAAATGAATGAGATTATAACGTGCGCTAAACGTAATTGTGGCTGTCATCTAACATTTGACAGTGCGTTATTTCGTGCTGTGCTGTAATGTTGCCTCAGTGTCTTCTGCGCAATACACAGAAGATTCTGAAATTCAGTTGGGCAACAAGTTTGACGTGTATTGCATTAACGTGCATTTTAAGGTCGTCAGGAGAAGACATGCAGATAATGAACAACAAAATAAGGTTTCATTTATTATGAGATGCAAAAATGATTCTGGATTAGCAGCCATTCTGCTTATTATAATTTCTTCAGTATTATTATTGTTGTGTCATTATGTATTATAAAAACAATTTTAAATCGGGAACATTTAAAGAAAGATTATTTCATTCGATTTTTGCTTCAAAATTGCCGTTGAAAACTCACATAAAAATACTTGTTTTATTTAATGGTTGATGCCATCTTAGTAAACAGTTGCGTGTCCAAATATCTCATTTCATTCTCCATTAGATTCCATTCGCTTTAAATACATAATTTCTGCATAATATGTAATTTCCCAACATTATTTACAAATTTCAGTAAAGTATGAGATCGAAATCCCACTCCTACAAAGTAAAACGAAAATAAAAAGTTGCTTCAAAGGATTTATCAGGTAGGAAGGATTAAAGAAAACAATAGGCAAGAAAGGGTGAACCAAGATTCATCAACTAATTCTTTTATTATGAAATATTCTGAAAAGTCATCTGTAGAACTCCAACTAGCCAAGGAATTAGTTTCAATCCTCTCAACTGTCAAAAGGAACAAAAGTTTCAACACACCGGTCGTTCATTTAAAATTTAACTAGAATATAAATATATAAAACCGGATATATAAGAGGAATGAAATTATGGGTAGAAATACTTTGGACTGAAAAATATTCTAAAGCAAAAATAGCTATGGACCCAACAAGCAATGTCAGTACAATTCTCAAAACCGCTTATTTTAAATCAGCTTTCATTAATTGAAATTCATAAAACCTGGATAGGTTGGTCAGCTAATGAGACGAAAAATGCCAAATAATGGGGCAAAAATGACGAGGGAAAATGACGTCGGAAATCCAATTTAATTGAGGGAAATTGTATTGATATATATATGCAGTTTCTGAACATACAAATCCAAAATCGATGGATGAACAATACTACTTCAAAGTTAAATACGTTCTATGATTCACTTATTATTTCTGGCATCGGATTTGTTGCTTTGTCTTCATTCGCCTGATTTTAATTGGTTATGCATCATCTCGAGTTATCTGAAATTACTGATTTATAAAATCATAGACATTTAAAAACAATTCATATTGTAATTACTGCAGATATCTATAACATATTCGGAGATTCGCATTTTAGAATCATTTTATGACGATGCACATTGTGCAACCATTCATTCCTGTCAATCTGAAAAACATTGTAATGATTTCATTTCTCATCCATTCCTAATTCTGTACAACGCCACGGATATGCTTTCAAATAAATAAATATGTTTGTACTCTTTACTTTCTGTAGTCTATGCGTGAAGATAGAAAAAATCTGCAAACAGATTTTTTAGGATTTTCAATGCCTGAAAGTGGTTTGTAAAACCCTTTTTTCTATTTCCGTTTGCTCTTTTATGTCTCTATCAACAACTCTTTGAATTTGTTGCGCATTGAATGTAAATTCAAGTGTGAATTCAGTACTTTTTGCAACACTCTAGGCGGAAGGCTATAGGGCCATACTTATTTGTCTATAAGAACAATTTCATGTTCTTTAATGGCTATGACAACAAAACTACCCATATTTATTTCATTTAAAATTTTATTTTTATTCCATATATAACAATTTTGTATCATTTGAGTGTATTTTTACTTTATATCCATGGACCTATCATTAATTTTCGGGATTTTACATCATTTTACGAATATATGGATTGAATTCTTCAATACAGGCGGAATGATCAAGAGGAGATAAAAAAATTTCGTCAACAGAAAAAAAAATATTTAAATAAGACTCTTCAGTGAAAAAATTATTTAATTTTGACAGTTTTGGTAGTTTAAGACGAAAATATATAACCTGGGAAAAATAATATTTGATTTGGAATGCATTTCAGAATTTTTGAATAACTGTTCGCTGTTACCTATTCTTTTCATTATTATAGGTGATTTCTTACCATTATGTTACCCGTCCAACTGTCTGTAGCAGTATTTATCTGCATATCACTGGCGGAGACATGGGCCCTTCCAAAGAGACCTATTTCAAACGGCGTATCTTCAGGTGCAGGTGAAATACCTGTTGATTTAGTTCCAGGTTAGTATTGAATATTTAATGCCATACATGTCATTAATAACATTTTATTCGAAACAGTTAAAAAGTTGTATTAAAGAAATCATTTTACATTATAAATCAAAGAGAATTTGATAATAATATGATCGGTAATAGAAATAATTATTATAGAGGAACTTGATTCGAAAAAAAAATACTTTACTTACTACATACTACAATATGTACTTTTTGCATACTGTCCCAATTATGTATTATATATGCCCTAACGCATTATTGGCAGAAATCGACTTCCCAGTAAAACAGAAGAAGACCTAACGTGTACATGGTTTTTCACATATTTCAAAAATTCCATCACAACAATGCTGCTTCGAATTTAAATACAGGATGAATCACAGTGTCAGTAGACCATCGTTGTCACGGTGCTGACTTAACGTTTTTGGCCGTGGCTACTGGTAAGTTGCACCGAAAAGAAACTCAGGTCTTTGAAAAATAAAAATCTATTTATTTCCAGCAATAAAACATATATATTTCGCACAGGTACACCTTCTTGATTAATGATTTTACAAGCATATAAATAATTCAGCTCAGAGTTCCACTAGGGGAAGGTGTTGTGTTTCTGATATTTTAAGGAATCTTTCTCAGAGGTGAAGAGATATGACGGAGTTCTTAAAACTCCCGCAATATTTAGCCCGAGGTTTGGGATTATCTGCTCGTCGATTAACCTCCTGGAATTTCCGGAAACGTAAGGTGATGAATTGTCAGGAAGAGCAACTAAGAATACAAGCTGTTCAACTAATTGGAAGTCTCTCAAAGCTCGGATGAGCTTTCATCCTTCAGACGGGACGCGCGGTGGTCCAAAAGTTCCGATGAACTTCCCGTGGGCTCAGCTGTAGGGCTCGGCAGCCTACGTACACTCTAAATTCTCTCCTGAGAATTTTACACAGAATTCCAAGCTGAATTCTAGCTCCAATCACTTGCCCTAGCCTCGTCAGTCAGCTTCCTTTTTTTCATCTCTTTCCTCCCCTTTTTATTTGGGTCTCATAGGCCGGTCTTCGGTGACAAATGACCAATCAGGATAGTTCCCAACTTTCATTGGATCCTCTGACCTAAGTTATCTTTCCAATCACATGAGAGGGAAAATCATCCATTAGCAAAGAGATAGGTGGTCTTCTTCTTGGCAGGGCCATTCTTCTCCAGAAGAAAGACTGCTTATTTGATGCCGGTCCCCGTTGTGTCAATTTGAAAGGCGGGCGTCTCGTATCTATTGACAGGGGCGCATCTGGTTCCTTCCCCCGATGTTTGTTCCAAACACATGTCCATTTCATTGCAGACCTCACAAATCGCCCAGACACATCTGGATTTAGCTTGTCCGCTGTACTTTACTTTGAGAACCTGATGTCTATATTCTTTGGATTTTACAAATTTTTCCGCTGTCGGTTATTTCACTAGTTACATTGGGTTATTTCCCCGTGGGAACTTAGTTTGTTATATTCCTACTTGTTGCTTATCTGAAATCGTCACAATATAGACATCATAATGTTGAACTAGTTAAGTCTCCTTTTTTATCTTTTGGTTACAGTTCAAAGTACAAACTCCTCTCCCTCTTATGAGTTCGAAACAAATTTCACGTAGAAAATAAAATCAAACTTTGAAAAAATTCGCTGGTTATAATTTGATTGAATCCTTTCCTCGGAAAATATCAGATCACTTTATAATAGGATTCTCGTTAGTTTAAAAGACTAGGAAAATTAATAAAAAATGTCTAAAATGCGATTCTGTTTTTATAGTGTTTATAAAATTTGTACATATAAAAAACGCATGTAAATCAGAATTCTGCATCATCAAAACTATTTCGAAGTTAATTTTATTGTTCCTCTAGTTTCAATATCCAAATTTCTATTAATCAAGACTAAATCCAGTACTTACGTATTAGACTGCCGATCTTTATCATCAAATTTGAAGGCGTCGCCAATGAACTGCTAAACCGCCAATAATGGCAAAAAATTCCATTATTTAAAAATTGTTAACCTTAAATGCCGCCAGCCTTTTTGGTTTTGTTGGCTTTGATGGTTCATCACCAAATTTGAATCCGTCGCCAATGAGTTACTAAACCGTTGGTGCCGACGATCAAATACGTAAGTACCCTAAATCAACTTGGAGTGCTTGGATTGACATTGCATTTCGAATCTACTTGAATTATTGGAAAGTTAAAACGCGTGGATATTGGATTCTCAACAGACTAAGAGAGCCCCAAGCTTACACATGTGACGGTTCTTTTGAGAAAATAAATTCGTGTATACAATTTCCGATTCCGAAATTCAGATTGCTATTAATCTGTCACAGATTTTAGAATAATCTGGATTAAGTTTATTCATTTCAAGCACAAAGATGGGAAATTAAACTGATAGTAGGTAGAAGATTACGAGCGACCGTATTTCCTGGTGAAATATGCCATAGTATTTCTACGCGTCTTAAAGACCTATCATAAAATAAAATTTAGAATATGTCATTGGTATGCGATTTTAATTCTGTTGACGAATAAATTTCTTTTAATTACATAAAATTAATTTTCAGATAGTGTAATAAGGCAACATAATATAACTTTTCAGAGTTAGTTTGGGTTATTTATTGTTCAAACCACATTTTAAAAATAATGAAATAAAAAAAGCTCCAGTATACTTAAATGAAAGAATGATAAGCATTCGTCTGGTAGATATATTTCAATCACTAGAATATTAGCTTGCCATCAACTTTCTCTAAAAATTTTAATCACGACTAACATATTTTTCAAAATTACACATCTCAACACTGCATTTATATTTCTGTCAATGTATACTTCTGTTTAATTTTACAACTATAGTGACATTCTTATTACAGAAGCTGAAAAGCGTTAAAAAAATTAAATTTCATTTTATTTTCACTTATAATCCCAAATAATGTTTTTTAATTAGTCTTATTCTTCAAAATATATCGGGGAGTCATTGAGTGACGAAACAAAGTCACTGGATAAACATAGTTGCAAACGTCATCTAATATGTAACTACAAATTACACGGTATTACGCAATGCACATACACTTATGCACACGTTTTATGAAAGCTTTTTTGAAGAAAACAATGGTTGTTATTACGTAAACGAAAGTTTCCGAACGAAAAGTTTCTTAATCTTCTCAGTAATCTTAAGTTATTTAAAAATTGTTAAAATTCAGATGGAAACTTATGTCTACAATTATTCTGAGTTTATCCGGTAATAGTTGGTTAAATATTAATTAATAAAAATATAAAAAATGATTTAAATGAAATTAATTACATACATTAATAAAAAATGCCATTATAATTTATATTTAACTCTAATTATGCAAATGAACTCGAATAATTCTAAAGTAAATAAAGATGATGTTCAATAAATTAGTTTTGAAAAAATACAAATGAACACGAATAATTCTAAAGTAAACAGAAAAAAGATAATCAATAAATTAGATAAATGTTTAAAAACCTATCCAAAACGCAAAATATTGTAAGTTTACATATAAGAATTAGATTTATATAAACATAAAAAATATATAGTTAAAAAATCAAACAATTATATTGAATTAACAAAAATTGCTCGTAGCTTGTGAAAGCTGGATTCCGAATTAAAATCGGCTGGGCGAAGTTCACGTCTACACGTGAGCACTCTTCCCTTATTTACATGCGAGCTAAAAAAAAATTAGTTCACAACACGTATTCATGTACTTCCTGGTGTACGGCTTCTGGTGATAATCTAATGAACTTCCCTTAACTGAAAACACCTGCTCTGAATGCTGTTCTGCACAGCGAATTTTTAAAAGCAGAACGCGAACATCGTACATGATGCAGAGATTAATTTCCATCTGCCCACTTGTATGGAGCATTGAAGATTAGAAAGTGACCTAAGTGGGTCAAACGTTCAGCTTTCGATTGCCCGAATTCACAAATGGGTCAAACCAAAAAAATGTAAACATAATCTGCTGTTCCTTTCGTACTAATTTCTTAGAGGTCACTGACACATGAATGAGTTCACTACTTTTGCGTTTACTTCTTACGAGAACGGAAAACAAGCAAACGATAATTCACCGTTTCGTATAAAACAAAAAAACTTTATAAATTATGAAACAAAAAAATATTTTTTTTTTATTTTCTCTGTAATTTAATATACTTTTTTCAAAAACTGCACTTCTTATAGTTATTTAATGAAATTTCATATAATTCTCAGTTTATTCAACTTTTTCCAAATTAAAAATGCAAATTTACAGTTTTATTCAATCGTATTTTATTTCAATCAAATCCAATGAGTTCATGTATATAATTTGTACATCAAAATTTTTAATCATTCTTCAAAATCTTCCAGAATTTTAAGAAAAAATAATAACAAATCTTTTTAACGTTTGACCACCAAACATAAAAAAATGTGAATGTATCAAAAATTTTGCTTTATATTTTCCTCAAGAACAAGAGAAAATGTACTAAAGTAACTCTTTCAGAAAGGAAATAAATTCCCTTATTGTACGACAACAAAGCATCAGTCGGGTTTGATATGAATCGCAATATCAAACATTGGACAAAATATATATTTAATATTTAGGTAAAATATATCTTTCTACAACATTAAAAAATATTATTAAAATTATATTGCGAATAATTTTTAAAATCTTTATATTTTTTATCGAAAAAATAGAAATTATAAAAAATATCTTTATCATTATATTTTATCAGTGTATTAAAAAAGAAATATAATATTTTTTTTCAATCAGAAATCAGGAATTCAGTAAAAAAAAATCGAAAGGTATTGGAATTTTCCAATTTTTAGAAAATTGAAATTGCGTTTATAAATTATTTTAAATTTTTATATTGTGAATATTTGAAACCTTATATTTTTTTTTGTAAATTTAGTACAGTTCAAAATACTTTTTCTTAATCTTTCCTGTTCATTTCGCTTTTAGATTTTTTTATCACCAAGTTTAAGATTTTAAAAAAATATTTCCCATTTATGTATTAAGAAAAAGTTTTATAAAGAAATTTATTTATATTTTTAGTTATTTCTCCTTGTTTTCCATGATATTGTGATTTAAAAAAGACTTTAAACACCTAAAATACTTAAACACCTGTTTAATTCTTATACATTGGGAAACAAATTTGTTCACTCATAGGTTACCATTGTCTGTACCAATATTTTAATTTATATTCTGAATATTGGCATAATATTTTATCATGAAATAAATAAGAAACGGTTAATATTTTAAATTTTTAAGAATATATAATCTAGTAATGCATAGTCTATATTTTTAATATTCTACTAGAATGAGCATTCTAGTTTGCAAAAGTAATATTCCTTCTCTAAAAATAAATATTTTTTTCTCATCTCAAATTTTTTACATTAGTTAATTTTCGCCAAAAAATGGAAGTCAAACAAAACTATAAAAGTGTGGATTATAATAGAAATATTTCAGGCCATTAAAAACTTTAATCAATTCTATAATATATTTTAACTTTCATCGTTTGTCCAAGAATACCTTTCTTGAAATCTGGAATAAAACAAGTGCTTCTAAAAAGATTTAAGTTCACTACACAACAAATAGTTTAGAAATAAAAGGTGTTTAGAAAGACATCAGTAAAGTCTTCTGATTAAATAATTTCTTTAATAATTGATGTATCCATAATCGAGAGTCCACTTTTCACTAAGAACTTTTACACGAAATACAGAGTAATGTAATTCAAAATATTAGAAACCATATCTAAATATTCTGTAATTCAAAAATAAATAAATAAATCGGAATTTTAGTAATTGTATACAACTTAACTAATTGCTTGAAATTCCTTTTCGATGCTGCTCATCAGGTCGCGGTGGCCTGGTGATAAGTTATCGGCCTCGGAACCGGCCGAGGTTCGAGACTCCACCGAAGAACCGTCCTATGAGCTGGTTTGGTGCACGTTAAATCCATCGGGGTCAAACGTACTCCAGCTGGTCTAGTGTGGAAGCTTGTAGAAGGAGATGCCTGCTCAGGTATCGCCTTCGTCATCTCATCGAGGTTCAAAATTACGAGGTTCGTCCCAAAATAGCCCCACTGTTACATTAAAATGGGAAGTTAATATAACTAAACTAATCGATGGTTTGATGATTGTCATCGGCTCCGTAAAGAACTGAATTTCAAAGTACTTGAGACAGCATTTTAAGGATGATTAAGATGAAGCAATCTATCTCCAAGAATAACTCCCAGTGTTAAGTAGCTAACGTAGCGACGTTCTATTGCTTTAGAATACAATCACATTTATTTAAATACTTTATAAATATATATTTCAAGCTGTTATATATGTCACATTAGGTGTTACTGACTTAACTTCCCAACTACCAATGTTATTTTATTTCAGGCATCATACATTCTGTTGGTAACTTTCTTTGTTTTTCTGATTTTTCTACACAGAATATCGTCCGTTTGGCGAACCACTTGGTAAAAGATTTCCTGATAACAAAGTGTTCAACGATTATGATTTGGACTCGAACGGAGGTCCTGAGATCTTTCCGGAATACGACGAGAATGAAATCCATCCTCGACCACCAGGCGGAGATGTGGAACGTCCAATAAAACCCGATGAAAGGTAAGGCACAAGCTCCGCTGGTGTGAGAAACGAAGATTTTTTTTTAAGAAATAAGTATTACACTTTTTTTCTAATATCAATGAATATATAACTTATGACTACCAAAAAGAAAATTGAGGCATGGTACAGTTCTGTAGAGAAGGATATCAGCAATTTGCTAGCTTTCACTAAATCATGGTAGATTAGATGCTAGAGTTCACATTTGTTCTAGTGGAACAGCAATCGATTTTCTAATAATAATCCATACAGATGGCAAGATAAAAATCTTCAAATATATAACCCTAGTATCACACATATACAAGGTGGCCAGAAATAAAACACCCCTACTCTGACCTCCATGGATATCGAACTACTCAGTGTAAAGGCTCAAAATTTTGTACACATACTATTCAAAATATGGGGAAACGGATTTCACGAAAAAAAAATTAGTTCCTGAAATCACCGATAGGTGGCGCTGCACAACTGGAACTATGATCAAAAGACACAAATAATAATAAAAATTAAAATGTTTATGCGGAATGGAATGCTTCCATGCTTCCTTTTTAATTTTTCTGCCCCTTATGGAAAATAAAAATAGTAAAGAAGCTAGAACTCCCGTTGTAACTGCAATTTCATACTGTAACCAGAAAAATTTGCATAAAGCATGGTTAGAAGCCATGTTAAAAGGTGGGGAATGTCATTCTTATTAGTGATGGCTGTCACGCTGCCAGAACGCGCTTTGCTTGTGAAGTTGTTTTACGAGAATAAAGGAAATGCTCCAGCAGCACTTCGAGAGTTTCGCCGACTTAAGGATTTGCGTAAGGGACCATTGCTTCCACAAGCTCTCAGGAGAATGATCGCTCGATTCGAGGAAACTGGACATCTTGGAGTTCAGCCTGGTCGAGGACGCAAACCGGTTCGTTCAGATGTCGTTGAAGATGTTGCCACCGGTATTGTTGAACAGTCAATGGATAATGTTTTAGGCTGCAGTAGTGCACGTGCAGTGTCACGACACTTGGGTGTTCCCTATAGCACAGTGTGGAACGTACTCAGAAAAATGGTGCATTGTTTCCCGTACAAAATCCGCCCTAATCAACAATTGCTGGCCACACACAGGGAGATGCGACTGACCTTTGCATTGACATTTCTTGCTAGAGTTGAAGTGGATGCATCGTGGCCGTGGCAGATTCTGTGGAGCGATGAGGCCCATTTCCACCTCAGTGGAACAGTGAACACCCATAACTGTCGCATATGGGACACGACAAACCCCCGTACCTTCCAAGAGATTCCACTCCACTCACCGAAGGTTACAGTCTGGTGTGGATTCACAGCCACATTCATCCTTGGACCGTTCTTTTTCGAAGAGGTTACTTCCAATGGCCTTGAGACATGTACCGTGACGGCCAACAGGTACAAAAGGATGCTCGAAACATTTGTTGTACCCCATTTGCAGCAGCGCCAATGCCTTGACACCATTACTTTTATGCAAGATGGAGCACCTCCACACATTGGACTCCCTGTGCAACAGTTTCTTCGCCAACATTTCACCACTGACAGAATAATCAGTCGCGCGTTTCCGACAACTTGGCCATCTCGTTCACCGGATCTTAATCCGTGTGATTTTTGGCTTTGGGGACACTTAAAAAACCTTGTTTATCGAGAACGTCTGATAACCTTGGCAGATTTGAAAGAGAGTATCAGTCTGCATGTGAGAAGCATCTCAGATGACCAGTTACGATCCGCAGTTGAACAAGCTGTCCACAGACTTCACATTTTACATCTTCAGGAAGGGAACCATATTGAGCAGCATTCCCTGCATCGATAACGTCCTTGTTTCATGTATGCTTGGTACTTTCAAATAAAATGTGTTTAAAACGTGTTTTTGTGTCTTTTCAGCATTGTGTTTTTGTGTCTTTTCAGTGGTACAGCGCCACCTATCGGTGATTTCTGGAACTAAATTTTTTTTCATGAAATCCATTTCCCCATTTTTTGAATAGTATGTCCACAAATTTTCAAGCCTTTACACTGAGTAGTTCGATATCCAGGGAGGTCAGAGTAGGGGTGTTTTATTTCTGGCCACCCGGTATAATATAATATTATATGACATTAAACAATATTCACAATAATGTATTAAACTATATTATATTAAATTATATAATATAGAACAATAAAATATTAATGATGTGCTCCCTCTCAAATAATAACCATAAAGCTCCTCTTCCATCAGTGTAGATATCTAGTAATGCATGGCTTAATAATAATGCAACACTGGTAAAAGCCAGTAAAAAAATATGCGATTAAAAAATGTTGATGAATATTGCCATTTATGCTTTTTCCATTGCCTAAGCGATTCCGAGCTCAATTCGTTGCCTTCAATTATTCAAAAAACCCAAACGAAAACAACATCATGTTCTCCCATGATAATAGTAATGCAAAATAGATTCCATTACACTCCATGTATCAAATCGTTGATTCATTCTGTCATTATTATCATCCGATAGGACCATGAAATGACATCATCATCAAAGAATAAGACAGAGTCTGCATTCCTTACTCAGAAATTATCTCATTCTGGGTCTCATAGTGGTTTCTTGAAGACAGCAATTAAAGGATAATTTTATGTGCCCCATATTGTTTCTGAATGGTGGAAATCGGTAGAAGTTAAAACAACATATGATTTATGAATAAAAGTAATAAAAGGAAAAGAGAAATGCATTTCTATTTAATAAGAACGAGTAAAGTAAAATGTATTAAAAAATATAACAAAAATGGTACTATAAAATTTTTTTTAAGTGATATACAATCAGTATAATGGGTTTGGATAAAAATAAATATAAAAAGAAAGCAGATTATTCAATAAACCCACTGCGTTAAAACCGGATTAGTAAACATATAAAAATCACAGATAAGATATTTAATAAAACCAAACAAATATTCATGTCCATATAAAGGCAAGATGAGACTCATATTCTTAAGATGCTCCCGGACAAAAGGACAAAGACCTTTAACTATCAAAAAAGTCTTGTTGAAAACAAATAGAAACATGAACCGATAAAAACTGAAACAAAAAAATTCCTAGACAGGTGCATAAATATATGAATTAAAGTATAAAATTATATCCTAAAAGCATCAATAAAAAAGTTATCTCATAAAAACGTAGATAATAAAGTTCACCATTAAGTTATCTCCGTGAAATACTTATGATGGAATCTATACCAATTAAACAGCCATGAAAAATATCAAAATGTAAAAAAAAATCCAGCAACAATTCTATTGTTCTAAAATTTTGAGTTGGCTATCCAAATGAAATTTCTAAATATGCACAACGTTACATTACATGATAAAAGGTAGAAAAGACTGGAAATTTAAACAATGATTTTTCGGATTCAAATAAAATGTTATTAAATTGAGGGAAAAACTTTAAACGAAAAAATTGTGAGTGATAAAAAAAATCTACAAATTAAACTAGTAAATGTAATCATGAAATAATTAAGTCAAGATTATTATATTAAATTAATAAAACGTGAATTTAAAAATTTATATTAATTTTTTTTCAAAATTTTCGGAATTCTATATAAGTAAGTGTTATATAGAAGAATATAAATAGTACAGATTTCAGGATATCTAAATTATATTTTATTAAATGATTTACCTCTGTAAAAGAAAACAGTTTTTGGAAAATGAACATGAGCAATTTTATAATACTCAGAATTAGTGAACCGAAAAAGTTTTAAATGAAAATGTTATTCTACGATTTCAAGTAGTATTATATTTTATTTTTAAGAAAAAAAGAGATGAAAATTAAAATTGAAAACGAAAAAAAATTGTATCAACCAGTTCTTAGAAAAAATAAAATAAAATTGCTCGTTTTTTGTTCGTTCGTATTGTCGCCGAAAAATAAGTTCTTTTCCTAATTGAGACAAAATGTTAATTCTATAATTTCGTAATTAATTTTTATCACTGTCGTTTATTAGCCGTTTTTAATCGACCATTATGGCATTTTTAGAATATTGAACTAGTTTCTTTTGAACTTTTTCTTTCTGTTCATGAACTCGGGTCGATAGAAATATGCTAGACAACCAACGTGACTGATAGAAACGTGCTAAACACTTTTCGATAACTTCGTTATTTTAGCAAAGTTGAAATTTTCAAAAATAGATTCTGATATCTATCTAAAATTTTCACCGGTTATTTTCTACGATATAGCCCATTCTTAAATAAAAATTAAAAAATTTCTCTCAAATTAAAAAAAAGGAAAAGTTTAATTTGCATTTTATTATCTTTCTTTTCCTCATATATACGAAGTATAGAAAAGGTATTGTAAAAATTCGACATATCAAGATGTTAATGAATTTTCTCGTTTCAGACTTCCTGTGTGTGTGTGTGTGTGTGTGTGTGTGTGTGTGTGTGTGTGTGTGTGTGTGACAAAGATAATTCAAAAATACTTAGAACTAGACGGATGAAATTTGGTATATGGTCTTTACATCAAATTTGTAGATATCTATCAGATTTTGAGCAAAAGGAGGGCATCTGTCTGTCCGTTTGTTCGAATATAAATTTACATAACTACAAAACAAAAAGAGCTAAATTGATAAAATTTGGTACACAGATGTAACATCAATATCGTATAAACCAAATAAATTTAGTCAAATCCAGCAAGATGTTAATCATAGGCCATCTCTACTTTCTGAATCAAGTAAACGCGATGACTCAAAAACGCAATGACTTAAATATATCAAGATTTGGAAATGGCTTATTATTATAACTGTAATTCCGTGTCGAATTTGAATTTCAATCCGTTGGGGAGCAAAAACGCATCTAAAGCTCAAACTCACTTTTATCAGAGAGTATGTGGGAAAATTTTAGGGATACCTATCCCGCAAGTCAAAAATTTACTCATAATATAATTATAAACTATTAAGAAGCTCGTCAGTTGGTTTCAAATATATTTTTTTATTCAATGTAGTTAGCAAGAGTTGGAAGTTGAAGGTCGCGGTACGAACCTGCAACGTTAGCTTCACAAACCAGATAACATCTACAATACCGAAGTATACTTTTAGTATTATGGTTATGTTTCTCGGCTACTGACCTAGCACCGTAGGCCAATACCGCGATTTTCAACCACCACATTCTTGACCCGGACGTGATCTGAATACGCAACCTTTTGATCTGTCGTGCATCTAATAGCAACAAAACAAAGCCGTCAGACTCGCTTGACGCAGATAGCAAAACCAAAGTCGTCAGATTCACTTGACGCAGCAAGCAAAACGAAGCCGTCAAACTCACTTGATGTATCAACGCACTCACATGCTTGCCATAACTCTTGGCGCTTAAAAAATCGTTCGTGTCTCCGCCGACTCACTGGTGGAGGAGTACTGTGTCGTTAGCTTCATAAGCTAGATAACATCTACGATATTGAAGTATACTTTTAGTATTGGGGTTATGTCACTCGACTACTGGCCCTAGCGTCGCAGGTTAGTCAGCCATCGCAGGTACGTCAGTCAGTCAACCTTCAACAGCCACAAGATATTTATTTTGTTTGCCTACTATTTTACACTCTATTACAGGCCATGAAGATCAGGGCCGATACGAAGACCGTAATATTAAAGATATTTATTTTGTTTACCTACTATTTTACACTCTATTACAGGCCGTGAGGATCGGGGCCGATACGAAGACCGCAATATTAAATTAAACCATAGCATAAATTTAATACTGAGTTCATGTAAAAATTAAACATGGTTGATGCAATCACTGATGCCTTCAATCTTGTCAAATATTACAACGAACTCTCCAGTTATGGCATTCAAAACAACACCTCAAAATACTTAAGTAATTGGACTAACCTCCAGAGACTCAAGGAAAATAGTCCCTTCAGTCATGTAGTGTCTCAGTAGGCAATTCCTAAAAACGTAGAGCCATATTCTTTTCATTCTTGCGCGAATTCAACTGGAGTTCTTACAAAAGTTCACTTTTCCTTAAACTTTTCTGTTCCCATTTACAATCGCTTGAGAAAGGCGAAATCCCTAAATAAGAAGTATTGGACGGTAACCCCTTTTCATGATTGGTATAGGGCCAATAATCCGGACCAGTCCTTAATTCTTCCTTGTAATTGAAAAACCAGCGATTGCCCGTTCACGCCTCCAATAGTCACCTTAAATGTTGTTGTTTTTTCCCCTTAGGGTGAAAATTTTTACTCACTTTGCCCCAAAATGCCCGCCAACATCAGGCCTCTGCTAAACACACTCTAAACGGTTTAGGACTTCTTTGGGTAGAAATTTATTCTTTTCCCTTCCCCGTCATTGACTTTCTTCTTTTAAACGGATTTTCGGACTTCGGTCTGTCTAAGGCAAACCATGGAGATTAGCAGCAGCAACAACAGTTGGTGCCTACAGATAACCCTTATTATAATTAATTAAACAAATCAATTAACTGACTAAATCGATGCTCTCATTCTTTATGTAATCACAAATGAAGTACGTTTGAAATCTTGCCACAATGTATTTGTTAAAAATCGAATATTAATTTAAATAAAGCCGACCAGTCCACGTTATCAAAGGAAGCTTTCATGTCAGGAACTTGAAAGAAAAATTGTCGATTCTTATTACATTAGATTTACTTATCAATAATAATATATTGAGAAAATTCATAACCCCTACCTTTCTAAACCAAATTGTTACTGTTTCAGCCAAGAAAGTTTTGTTGTTCTTACTTATAGAACTTTCCATGGACAAACCCGCTGATACATCAGCAGATTTTAAGCCGAAGGTATGCGTCTCTTGTTTCAAGTAGCGCTAACTAAGGCTAAGAGTACGACTTTAACTTCACATTTATCACAGTCGCTTGCACAATCCCTTTTTACAAGGGGGGGGGGGCTAGTTACACATATCACAGATAGCACACAGAAGAACAATCATTCCCCAACCGGGACTCCCAGAACATGAGGAAGACGCGCTACCTCTGTGTCAGAAAGCTGGCAAGAAAGTTGTTCAAACAACTTATGAATAGATTTTTAACAGTGGCATCAATTGTCAATAACAAACTCTTGCTAAATTATGATAAAGTCTTGTGTTTTGAAGCAACGCGAGAGTTGTTTTAAGAGGGATGACAAGGACGATCTTTCTATTGAAATGCAGTGGAAATCTATTGAAACAATACAGTTTGTCATTTGATTATGCTCTGAAAGAACAAGGAGTTTTAAAGCTGCACTTATGTTAATTGAAAATGATTTACTATTCTAGCTAGACTATCAGTGAAATATAGTGAATGTCCCCTCAGATTTAGAGGATGAATTGCCTAAAGTCGAGCTTTTCCCTGTCTTCATTTTTCCCTTTTTTGCAAGCCTAAATTATAATTTTCTTTATCCAGAAAAAAAACAGAAGTGGATTAAAAAAATGCACTCCAAGAAAGAAATAACTTTCATGATTTTCCAAATAATAATCCCGATCAGAATTGAATATGAAAATTAGATGTCTCGATAATTAAAGGTCTATTGGGCTAGTAAAATTATACTGACTCAAAACACATCCATGGCTTAGTAACAAAAGAAATATCAAATTATAATGACACAAAAAAAATCAATTTGTGTTAATTCTTTTCGCCCCACTGAGACATATATCTCCCGTTGATATTTTTAAACCATTTGAAGGGAAAGTAAGTGGGGAAATATTGAAGTGTTCTTAATGGTTTTCTGCAATTATGTTAATACGTTAGTTTAATTTTTAACTAAATATTAGTAATAAAGTAGTAATAAAGAAAAATGAATGAAAACTATATGTGCCATGAATAAATGCACATATATGCAAAATGTGCATTTACTATATGTGCAATGTATCAAACATACAAATGTCATGAATAATGTTTGATGTGTAATCGGTAAGAATTTCCTTGCAATGAAATTATTTTAAAATATTATAAAAACTGAAGACTCAACACTTTACTGTACTTTATAGTCGCCTCAACCCCAATGGGACACATGTTTTCTTTGAGATAAATTTGGCCTAATTTAATAAATTGTATTTATCACTTAAGAAAAAGAACCACGCAATGACGATTAGGAAATAACATAAAAAATTTTATTTAAGGTGGTTACCCCTTGTAACCAGAATGAAATAAAATACATACTTTTTGAATGACGCACAACTGCACACAACAACAACACATCAAAAAAACAAAAGTTCAATCGATCTCTCACATTTATTAAACATTTCACTTCGTATTTATATGTACGACGATAATAAAAAGATTTAAAAAATTCTTCTTCTTCAATGATATGCAAATAAACTTATCAGCATATCATTTTAAAATTTGTGCGACAGCATCGAATTAATTTGGGTTCGAAAAATTTGAACCCAACTTCAGATGCTGCCGATATAAATAGGAGAAATTCCCAACA
>JAOUZG010027140.1:1449674-1463849 GCA_026289955.1 Argiope argentata | reverse complement strand
AACCCAACTTCAGATGCTGCCGATATAAATAGGAGAAATTCCCAACATGTTTACCATTTAAAAAGACACCAAGGTACATATGACGAACCACGAAGATAGCGCCTATAATTAGTTTTTGTTTTTATTATAGTAGAGTGTAGCTATTTATGCTTTATTTGACCCATTAGAGTCCTAAATTATCTTAATTTTGGGAAAGAAAAAACTGGTATTTATTACTGGTTACCGAATGGATTGTTTTGATTGTCTATTTTCAAGTTAGTGTGCTTTTCTTGATTAAGAAAATCGCCGTATAGCGGATATTTACGAGTTCCACGCCGTTTTCGTATCTGGTTTTAATATCTAGAAACGATTTTATTTCAGTATGAGCTTTAAAAAAAAGTATAATTCGATGTATGGGTAAGCAGTCACGTGATGAAAGCGAAGAATTTAGAACGTTCTCAGCCAGAGAGTCAGGAAACTCCCTTGAACTTGTCAACAGTAACAACGCTATTCGAACGTTCTTCGATTTTATCATGACGCGATCTGCTTCGTTAACGAGTGTAATTGATCACCAAGGACTCGAGTTTTGTTTTTTACAACTTTTTAAAATATAAGCACCTAACAATAGCTCTCCGAATTTATTCAACAGTCGGGCGAAGCTACACAAATAAAACAATATTTCAACACACCTGCCTTTTGCCCTTGATCCCGAACAAAGAAACTTCTCCTTCAAATGCCTTTGCATCTGAGCCATTATACCGAAACAAAGTGCCTGCCTGTCAAACGACATTCGCTTGTGTGGCGAACTTAATTCCCAATTCGCTCGAGTGACGAAAACAAAATACGGTGCTTTTTATCGTTTGATTTGTAAATTCTTTTCTTGCTGAGATGCGTTGCATATCTTTCGGGTGCTACCCCTGTATAGCGTCTTCTACATTAACGGTGCTTAGACCTTTTTATTTCTGCGGTCCATCTGTTGAGTAAAAAATATTTTGAGGTGAATTTGATGTATATTTATATACAGTGAGTATAAAAAGTTTGCAGCTATGGCTGTTAATGAAACTTAAAATTTTGATACAAAATACTTTGTAATGAAAATGAAAATTTGAAAATAAATTAAATAGAATTTCATTTATTATTTAGGAATACTATAATAGGAAAAAATATAGGGAAGATTAAATACATAAATTGAAGGAAAAAAATAGCACTAATTAGAAACAAAAAAAAAGTTTCCGTTCGCTGTTTACATAGTACATGAAAAATCTTTTTCATGTTGACCAGCTGGCATTTAATAATCGATAGGCCTTCCTTTTGCTTTTATCGCTTCTCTCAAGTGTTGCAGCATAACTCCTACAAGTATTCTTGTCGTTTCTGGAGAAATATTGCTTCAAATGTCCTGAATGGTCTTTTTAAGTTAAGCTTTCTCTTTATGTCACATTTTTTTAGTTCATGACATATTTCCTCCCATAAATATTCTATAGGGTTTAAATCGGGAGATTGGGGAGGACTATGAAGATGTTGTTTAGAAAACATCTATCCTCAGGATAGAGGCCCCACTTTTGGCAAATATAGAAAGTGTGCTTAGAATCGTTGTCCTGATCAAAAGTAAAGTTGATATTTTGTTTTAGAAAGTCAAGATACATGTATCTATCTATATTTCCTTCTATAAAACATAAATTTCCGATACCATCAGCTTCATACACACCCACACCATTATCCCGCCATCACCAAGCTTCACATTTCCACATAAATTCTTAATAATATCTACTGCTTTGGTTTCCTTCAAATAATTACTGTACCATCTGGCCTATGAATATTAAATTTTGATACATCTTTAAAAAGGGCCGATTCTCAAAAAGATAAAGGCTTGCTTACATGCTTTTCTGCAATCTCGTGGCGTCTTTTTCCTGTTTTAGAGAATTGTAAAAGGCTTCTTACGTGCCGCCGTTAAATATAACATTTTTTTCAATACATTTATCATCCTTTGTGGTCCTAATTTGATGTAATAAGCTAATAAATCAGTTGCCAGTTGAAGGGTACTAATTCGTGGATTATCTGGAAACTTATGCATGATATTTCGATATTGCAAGCGATTTAAGTTCGGAGGTCTTCCAGGTCGATCACTATTCTCAAATGTTTTCAGCTCACAGTATCTTTCTATAATATACCACACCTCAGACTTCGGCTTGAGAATGATTCTACTAATTATATATATATATATATATATATATATGAAGTCTCCTGAATGCGTTTGTTGGAACCACAAAAACTCAAAAAATAGCTAACGGATATTTCAAATATTTAAACCATTTTGTAGAGATTTATTGTGTAAGGTTTTAGTACATCAAAATCATATCAAAATAAAAAAAGGGGAGTTTTATAATTGCAAATTTAATTTACCCGCGCATGCGCGAAAATCTCAAATTGCGCATGTGCAAATATCAAGAACTTTGGTATGTATACACGATTCATTTCTTTTTTTGCATCTGATTCTAAACAGCGATTCAAGTCTCATTATGCCGAAAAGAAGAAAATCCAATATCGAAATGGTCGCCTGTGTTTTGTCTATGTGCATACCATGTTTTTACCTTTGTAACAGTCGAAATATTTCTGAATGTGTGCTATAAAAATTGTTTTGAAGCTCTTTTTGATAATTTCTAAACCTATTTTTATATTTGTTTTATGCTGCGTAGCGTGCCCTTGTCATATCAGGTGGAGAGTAGACTTAAGTTTGAAGCTAATGTTTAATTTTCCTTCTTGGATGCTCTGCCACAGGCAACGCCGTACGGGTATTGATTGATTGATTGATTGTGTGTGGGGGGAGAGACAGTAATAATTATAAATGAAATAAAATCAAATGAAAACCCATCAAATTGTATCAGGGTTGAACTAAAATCGCGGATAATTCAAAATTAAATTAATGTGGTGCATTTCGCAAGTATCGCGAGAACATAAATTGAATCGGTCGTTTTTAAAGGCATGCAAGAAGGAGTATAAATAATATCTGAGCATGAATGGTGATAGAATGGGTTATAAACTTATTCAAAGCAATTGAGGAAAATAGCTTTCAGAAAAATAGTTAAAATTTCCTTTTGAAATATGTGTTTAAGGAATAAATATTCATAAAGCAATTAAAAGCAAAATCAATTGTTATCGCCAACAATTGCTTAAATTTCAAAACGGCAGAAGGGGATTTTGATATATATATATATATATATATATATATATATATACTTTTAATTTAAGAGCTGGTGATTCACATTTAATTCCTTCGCAAACAATGACGAGTATGATTTGCGCATCGAATTATTAATTAGAAAATTGAAATAAAGTGAAAGTATTAAGTAAGTTGAAGAACAAAAATCAAAAACTTTTCAATATTTCAAACACCTTTATATTATCATAGAAATAATAACAAATGTGTGGAATAGAATTTTCTATGTATCATCTAATTAGGAAATTAAGAAAATTCGTAGTTCAAGCATTCTACTGGAGCTGTAAAAAAGACATTAAAAAGTGTGCGTATTTTAGATTTAAAACACATATATTTTGTTCAAAACAAATAGACAACAACTACTATTTAGCCAGCATCCTAGTTAGCGTGTCTTCCCCATGATCTGGGTGTCTCGGATTCGAGTCCCGGTTTTTGCATGGTTGTTCTTCTCAGTTCTGTCTCTGAGGTGTTTGAATGTGCCCCCCTGCAAAAAGGAGTTGTGCAAGCGAAGGTGACGAAGGAAGTAGCTAAGTCGTACTCTTGGCCCTAGTTGGCGATTCTGAAAAAACAAGAGACGCTCACTCGGCTTATCGACGACAGATAACTGCCAGTGGGCTTGTAAAGTACCACAAGTCACAAAACTAGTATTTATGACTATTTATTTAAGTTACTGCGTTATTTTCGTGAATAAATGCAACCAATAAAACATCAAAATCATCTAATTAGTTTTTGCATTATACAATTTTAAGAGTTAATCATTTTTGGTTGAGTATTCGGAAGATTTTCTGGATATTGCTGTTTCACTATCCAATATGTAATCAGGCCGGCAAGAACCTAGTATATCTTTTTCAGCTCGAAAGAACTACTTTGACTTCTGTTAATATTTTTTGTCCTTTTTGCATAAAATAAAATACACTCTTGTTCTTGTTTTTAAAAAATATCCTTGCGTTTCTTGAAGCTCAGGACATTTTAAATGGAGGTATTTTTTTCATTCTCCTGCAATTTCAGAGATACAATTAGCTGCAAAAGAAAAAAAGGGTTCAGTCGCTTTATTGCTCTTTTAGCCTAAAACCTGTAGGATCAAAATAATTAGAGTTTGGAAACTTAAAGGAAAATATTATAAGTTCTCGAATGTAAATTCTGCGATCTCTTGATACAGCTCTCGAAAGTAATATCAATGAGATAATTTCCAGATCCATCCGAAGGTCAGATCATTGATAAATGAATTGCAATGCTATTTTCGCTTCATTTTGTTTTCTTCGCAGAATTCCGGAAGAAAAACATCCTGAGGATGAGCGCAAAGAGGAGCCCGAGGAGGAAGAGGATCACGAACCTCCCTCGAAAGGAGGTGAAGAGACACATGACGAGGAGGAAGAGGATCACGAACCTCCCTCGAAAGGAGGTGAAGAGACACATGACGAGGAGGAAGAGGAGGAGGAGCCAGAACCTGAAGATGAGAAAACGACACAAAAACCTGAGGAAGAGGGCACGCATGCTGTGGAAGATGAGAAGAAACCTGACGGTGATGAAGAAGAGACCCAGGAAGGTGGAGAGGAAGTCCCTCTCCCGTTCAACCCCGCCATTTTCACCTTCAAGCAAGTGAACCACTACATCAAGCAACTCGAACGTAAGTAACGAAGAAAGAACGTGCTTTTAAAAACATGACGGCCGATGAAGATAAGTGAACTTTTTGACATATGGCCGCGGTGGCTTAGTGGTAAGTTCTCGGCTTCGGTACCGGAGAGTCTTAGGTTTGTGACCCGATACCACCAAAAAACCGTCGTGTGAGCTGATCTGGCACACATTAAATCCGCTGGTGTAAAACGTGCTCCCTCTGGAGTGATGTGGAAGTTTGGGGATAGGGGTGCCAGCTCAGGTGTCGTCCTCACCATCTGATCGCGATTAAAAATTGCAAGTTCCAACCCGGAATTGCTCTATAGTGGCTTTAAAACGGGACGTTAATACAACAAACTAAACATCTGAATTTCATGTTTTAATATTGATATTTAAATAAAATTCAAAATGATGTAGATTTATTATGTTTAAGGTGGCAATTTTTTTTTAAATGCATATACACGGAAAAATAGTTTAAAAAATTTTCCATCAGAAATGTAGCAACAGGGGTGGGTGATGGGGACAAGAAGGATGCCAATATACGATGCAAAAATTAATATGTTCGTATCATTTTTTAAAGTAAAATATGAAGAAATAGGATTAAAAAAATAATTACAAACCGAAAACGCCATTCACAATTACTTAACCGCTAAAGACAGCAAAACCGATTAGGCGTCTTTTGTCTCTGCTGCCTTTGTCTTCATTGGGTAATTGATATATGTACATTTTTGTAGCAATCCAAGCTATTTAGAAGCAACCCCCACCCCTTTTGAGCTATATATACACTGAAGTGACAAAAGTCGTGGGTTGACTGTTAATATCGTGTCGGTCCTCCTTTTGCCCGGCGAAGTGCAACAACTCGACGTGTCATGGAGTCCACAAGTCGTTGGAAGTCCTCTGCAGGAATATGGAGCCATGCTGTCTGTACGTCCATAATTGTGAAAGTGTGGATGGTGCAGGAGTTTGGGCACAAATGAACCTTTCGATAATGCTCGACGGGATTCATATCGGGCGATCTAGGTGGCCAGATCATGCGCTGGAATTGTCCGGAATGTTCTTCAAACCAATCGCGAACTGTTCTGGCCTGGTGACATGGCGCATTGTCATCCATAAAAATCCCATCGCTGTGTGGGTACGTGAAGTCCATGAATGGCTGCAAGTGATCTGCAAGCAGCTGAACATAACCATTTCTAGTCAATGATCAGTTCAGTTGCACCAGAGGACCGAGTCCTTGCCATGTAAAAACAGCCCACACCATTATGCAGCCACCACCAGCTTGAACAGTGCCTTGCTGACAGTTTGGTCCATGGCTTCGTGGGGTCTGCGCCACACTCGAACTCTACCATCAGCTCGTAACAACTGAAATCGTGACTCATCTGACCACGCCACGGTTTTCCACTGGTCTAGGGACCAGTCGATATGCTCACGAGCCCAGGAGAGTCGCTGCAGGCGATGTCGTGCTGTCAGTAAAGGCACTCGAGTCGGTCTTCTGCTGTCATAGCCCAAGGAAGACAAATTTCGCCGCACAGTCCTATCGGACACGTCCCTCGTACGTCCCACATTGATCCCTGCAGTTATTTGACGAAGTGTTGCGTGTCTATTAACATTGACCATTCTACACAGACGTCGGCGGTCTCGGTTGTTAAGTGCAGGTGGCCGCCCACAGCGCTGTCCATGATGGGATGGGATGCCTGAAATTTCATAATCTCGGCACACTCTTGATACTGTGGATCTCGGAATGTTGAATTCATTAACGATATCCGCAATGGAATGACCCATGCGTCTAGCTCCAACTAACATTCCACGCTCAAAGTCTGTTAATTCTCGTCGTGCAGCCATAAATCACGAAAAGCCTGTTCACATGAATAACTTGAACACAAATGAAAGCTCTGGAAAACGAACTGCGCATTTATACTTTTTCGCTGCGATACTACTGCCATCTCTATATTTGCATATTGCTATCCCATGACTTTAGTCACTTCAGTGTGTATATATATATATAGTTTGTCATTTCAATTATTAAGTTGCTTTCGCTTGTAGATTGGAAATTTTTAAAGATATAACTTGGAAAGAAAAAAAATTATATTCATGATACTTACAAAATGTTATTCATGTAGGGAATGGCTGGATAATGATTAACTGCAGTGATTACAGCAGTTGTAATAATAGTAGCAAACAGGAAGGCACCCATAGATATAAAACCATATTTAGCACTTCTGTATGGACATAATAATAAATTTATAATATAATAAAAAATATTCATCAATATTTTATTTACAAATATTCTAAGTGCAGAAAATTATAGTTAAAATTTGTTCACTTACCTATACAAAGGTATTAATATCAAAGGTGTAACCAAGTACATTTGCATATCAGTTGCTAAATTAAGAAAATAGAAAATATTTTTGAGAAAAATGCCCATGTAGTAACAAAATAATAATTTAACAACATCCTTATAATTATAGAAAAAATATTTTAAAAAAAACATATTAACTTTCAATTTTCTGAAAGTGCAATTTTTTCCTTGGATTTAAAATGCTGTGAGGGTTTGTGAAAACTAAACACTAAGAAAGTTGTATAAACTTCCAAAGATGTAAAATATATCTAAACTCGTGATTATTCCCTAAAATAAAATTAACGGAATAGTGGAATGGATATTTCCATAACCATCTAACTGTTTCTGACGAGTATACTCGTCATGGAAAAAGTACAACGTTTTGCATTATAACAAGTTTATTTGTCAAGAGTAATAAGTAGTGAGAATTTCCACTTTGAATCCCGATTTTAGTTAAAATTCAAACATATTTGTTAATTACAAGATGTTTAAAATATTTTGAGTCCATTTCGAAATCAAAGGAACATTTAAAAGACTATTATGCCGATGTCCTGGCACAGGTGTAACGCTTCTTCTCCGTGATCTGGACATGCTAGGTTAAAGTCCTGGTTCGGGCATGGTTGTTCTTCATCCATGAGGGGTGTGAATGTGCCCTCCCGTAAAATGGGTCTGGGCAAACGAATGTGATGCGTGAGTAGCTAAGACGTACCCTTGGCCTAGTTGGCGCGATTTAAAATAAGAGACGTACCATCGACATAAAATCGGACTGCGTCAGCGAGAGTGTCCATGGCAAGTGCCGTTAGAAGCATCGACAACAAATATTATTATGCATTTCTCAATACCATTCTCTAATAGAAGATTAAAATAATAAATTAATTTGTATGTTTCTTTCCGTTCATATGCAATGATATGTATGTTGGTTTAAGTAATAAATAAATGTGGTTATTGGATTAAAAAAATAAGTCATTTCATTACAACATAATTTCATATGATTATAATTTATATGTTCAACATAATTTCATTTCTGTGTCTGATAAGTATACTCGTCATCGCTAAATTTTTGCGGTATAATGTAGATAAGCATTTTCAGTTTAACTGGTTAATGGAATAAATTTAACCAACTTCAAATTTGCCTATCAAGTTCAGAAGGGTAAACTTTCATTTTCGCCTTACACTATATAGTGCGATGAAAAAAGCAATTCTGTTTAGAGTTTTTAGAAAGAAGTCCCTAATTGTGTGTTTCTCACTTACTGACTTATACATTTTATACCTCATTTTTTTCATTATTATTATTATTTGTCAACGCAGATAATCACATTTCTGCTCTTTCGTTTCGCAGAGGCGATGGAGCACGTGTTCAAAGACACCCTCGAGGAAGCCGCCCTCCTTAACAACACTTTCGCCAACACCACAGAGGAAGAGGTGGAGGTGGACGGACACAAGTACAAAGTGCAGAAGTCCCTCATCAAGACCGGGGATGAGGACAGGAACAGCACCTTGCTCATAGAAGCCATCTCTTCAGTGAATGAAGACGAAACGAAGAACAGGAGTGAGGTAAAAATTCCGCTTAAATTCTTTTAAACCAGCATTTCAGTATAAATATCAAATCAATGGGATATTGATAGACACGATCCTACTCATCAAAATAACGTTGTTTATTTCACCAGAGATTAGAAAAGAATTTGATAAAAAATCAAAAACTCCAGAATTGAATTCGGAACCGAGATAACGTGGTTGGTAGGTGTTGGAATCGCATCACTTGGACAATTAGTTCGAATCTAACCGGCTGAAGATTCTCCGTTTACATGGTGGTGAATTTGTCGTAGCCACAAAGTACTCAAAGTCGAGAAGATACGACTGGTATTAGTGGATCAGAGGAGATCTTTCTCTGAAACACTTATTCTCTGAACTTAAAATTAGTTTCGCGTTTTATTGGTACTGAAACCGACAGAAAATTAAAAATTAGAGTTAATTTTTATTATTTAAGAAACACTTATTCACATCTAAACTACGATCTTTGAATGAAATGTATGAATGAAGTCCGCCCCAAACAAAGGGCTTTGAGTACTTAAGACGCTCTGTTTGCCCTAGATGGCGCTAATGAAACAAGTTAACAAGAGACACTAAAACTCGGTTTAAAATCACTGACTTTATCAGTGGGCTTGTCTATGACAAGTGTCATAAGCAACTGTAGCATAATAGAATTGAATTCGAAGATTGATCCATAAGCGAGCCAAGCAATTTCTGTCTATATCCTTCATTATATTAGAACTTCAGAATTGTCTCTACTTTTCGCTCACATTTAGTAACAAGTTACAAACACTTCTTTACGCTATATATAAGCTAATTGTATTCAAACTTTAGTTCTTTTCGTTATCAAATTTGCTATACCTGTATAATCATAACTGACGACTTTGACCCTTCCAAAAGCACACGAAAAAACTGAATAACCCACCAGCTCCAAGGAAAGCGTTGACAGGAACTAAGGTTGATTATAGAGACAGTAATAAGGCGATTATAGAGCCATCACCGGCCAGAGTCCCATAGGAAAAATGTCTAGTAATCAACAGGGGCAATCTCTCTAATCCCTTTCGGTACCCATCAAAGCGGCAGAAATCAAGCATCATTTCGAAAACTTCTCATCTGACTCTATATCTGAAGTACTCAAACTTTGAATCTGGGTTACAATTTCCCTATCAGCAAATGGCTGTCAGTAAATTGTGAAATAATTTACGATTGACTAACGGGTGAAAAGAATGAAAGGCAAAAAATAATAATTTACAAATTAAAGGAAGTGACGTCGGCAGGTATTTGCACAGTTTTGAAAGACAGATTATGATGCCCATTTGGAAAACAGACGTATAACGAAAGGAGGAAGAACCTCGCACTGCTCTTTTGATTTATTAGCCTGTTAAATATCATTCATTTGAGAATGCGGGAAGAGCAAAGCGGGCAATCCTTTTTCTCTGAGTTTATATTTATAATGTCATTTTCCACTTGCTATTCATTAATAAAACATTTTAAATATTGAAAAATGCTTTTGAGTTTTCATAATTAGTTAATGTCATGCAATGTTTCAAATTTTTGAAGCGATCAAATCCTGATGCAGAACCTATTCAATGAAAGAATTGATCAAGTTTAAACAGATAATTAATACAGGTATAGTCATTCAGTTTTCGTTTTTTTTTTCTGATTTCTTTTTAGAAACGTCTTCTATTTAAATAATTTTTATATGGATTTAATTCCTTCAAGCATATAAAACTGAATTTCATAATTGCAGTATAATGAATGAATTATGAAGATGTATATTATTGATACTACACTGTTTTAATATTCTTTGAACTTTATTACTGATTAAACAATAACTTTTTATTTTATACGAATGCCCCATTTGATAGAGAATTAAACAAGGAGCTGATTCGAATATTCTGTAATGCTTCTGATTAGGACTTCTGATAATCACCTGTTCTTCAATTAGTATTGTACTTAATTTCAATTAATTCTTTATGCATAACTTGATGTTAATGATTTTTCAATAAACTACTTTTAAGTATTAAATTGCGCTAGATATCAAAACCTATTCTCTTTATTACACAAATGAATGTTCCCAATGTAGTCAACTCTAGAAACATAATTCCGTTTTAAAAAAAAGTTTAAAAAATTGAGTAAAATGTAAACTGCATTGATAATAAGCAAAATCTCCAGTTCTTAGCTTTCCATATTGCCAGAAAACTTCATGAGTAAATATTTGATGAAATCAACAAAAATGGAGAGTTAATGAAATTTAGTATTGAACCTGATACAAAACAAAAAAATTATGTTGTTCAAATCTAGGGAAAAGGCTTAATAACCATACTGTTACTATTAAAGAAATATATATACATATTTTTGCATTTTAAAATGATGCAAAAATTACCTTTGTGTGGAGAGTTATCTTCGAAAAGTGCTCAAATCACGCTTAATTTTTAATTCATTAGTGTTAAAGAAATCGCTTCGTGGTGCACTAATCCAATATATACTTGGATGAAATTTAATAACTCTTAACCAAAGGCCTAGTTTGTAGGGCTCCGACACAGTCCATCTCCTTTATTATCAGGGGAGATAATAGTTTATAAATTAAATTTATAGAAATAAATAATAAAGACAAAAACCATTATTTTCTATTATTTAATATACTAATAAAAGTATGTTTTAAAAAACTGTTTTCATATAACTTTATCTAATCTTTTTAACCCTTTCTTTTCTTTTCTAGATGATAGAAAATTAATCTGGTGACACAAGAAAACTGTTTCTCCTATTTATCAACAATAATCTTGGAAGAATTTTCTTTATATCTTGTAAATCTCATTAACTTCTACGTGTGTTTAATAAATCTATCCTGGTTATATATATATCCGTTTTTTCATTTAACTCACTCATTTGACCAAAAATTATAGTTTTATATAAAATAGTTAATGCTATAAGAATATAAAAAATGTTATGCAATACTGTTAAAATTACATGAAAGAAGCTTTGAAGTGGATGGACACAACAGTGTCCAGACTTCTACACCAACCAGAAGGCGTTTGAATAAAGAATCGTACCTGCAATACGCCAATTCAGAAGCCTTAACCACTTCTCCCCACCTAGGAGTAGATCTTGCAATCTGGTTTGAGGGTAGCGATGGCCTGGTGGTAAGACTACGACTTCGCAACCAGAGGGTTTAAAGGTTCGAGACCCGATTCCACCGTCGTGCATGCGGGTCTGGCGCACGCTCAATCCATCGGAACCAAACGTCCTCCATATAGTGAGATGCGGAACTTTGGAGATGAAATTCACGTCATCTGCCAGTGGTTCAAAAGCACGAGATCCATCCCAAAATAGCCCTAACGTTGCTTTAAAACGGGATGTTAACACTTTGCTGACCGGTGACGAGTTAACTCGTCATTGCACTTGCATTATCTGTTTCAATTTATAACACCAAGGGCGATATAGAACATTGCAAAAACTTGGCGTATCGTGTTTAGTCTTGTCCGCTCTATAACAGAAAAATTACTTTTCCTAGTATTTACATTTTTATTAAAATTTTAGCAAAATTCCAAAAATTTCAACCATGATGGAACGTATCGACGAAGAACTTTTTGATGTTCCAATTCAACAAAATTCATTGGAGTTTTTTTTAGAACGTTTTACTTTCATATTCAATTACAAAAAAGTAGCCGGTGACATGACATAGTTTCTGTGTAAAATTGCTGGTCACCAAAGTGTTAATATAACTAAAGTTACCATCCTGTTTAAATTAATCTCTCTGATATAGAGGACTAACTGATATGAAACATAGGCCGATTAAACTGAAAAATAAGCTTTGATTCCAGGTATTATTTCCTTCAATCAGAAACTCCATAGATATAAGAACTTGAAGCATGGGGAATTCTTCAATGCTAAACCTTAAATCGCATTCAATCTGTTTATTGCGAAAAAGAGAGGTAGTATTAGGTAAATTGTTGACCTCTTCATCTAACCTTTATTCAAATTTATAATACCCACGTCAAAATTTACTTCGTATTATTTCGGAAGGGAAACGGACTCCCATCAATTAAATCTTAAATTGCGGACCACTTAGAGAGTAAGAAAGCGAACGGTGTTGAATAAAACTGGCTCTAAGTAGAAACTGACAGCGTTTGACAACGTATTCTTAGTTAAAAATCTAAAATATGCCCAAAAAATTTCTTCATCCTGGCATAAAATTCTCGGAACTATTTTCACATTCTTAGCAATCCTGAATAAAATATGAATTGAATGCCTCTCAATAGTTCCCAATAATGAAGAAATCTGAAGGAGCTGCACACACATACAGCACAAGAAGAAATTAAAATGCTGGGTTAAACCAAACCGACTTAAAGAAATTCTTTAAATGTTTCTTCTATACAGGTTGCAAGTATAAAACTTAAAAATAGGTATCTACATTCCAATCTATCATTCCTATAATTAAGATGTATAATTATTTTATATGATTCAAACTCCACGTTTTAGACCTCCACGAGTTCGAAAAAGAGGTGGACATTTTGAGGGAATGTCCACCTCTCCGCAACAAAAAAGATAACTGAAAAATTCTTCGAATTAGGCCAATAAACTTTGGTTTGCAATCTTTACATCAAATTTGCAGATTTCTATCAAATTTCGAGTAAGATTTATTAAGAGTAAATACGTATGTCTCTCCTTTCGAGTATAAGTAAACACAGTAATCACAAAACAAAGAGCGCCAGACGGATAAGATTCGGTTCATAGATTTAACATCTGTAGTCTAGACATCTATCAAATTTTGAGCTGAATTCAATTAAAGGTTAGTTGTCTGTTGTTCTGTGCTTTTAGAAATATGTAAAGGTGATAACTCGAAGACGTAATGATTTAAATATACCAAATTTGGTATGTGCTATTGCGACTACAAGTGCAATTTAGTGTTTTTTTTGTTTCAGTCGGGTAAGAAAAATGCATCTAAAATACAAGTTCGATTTTAGGATACTATTAAGAATATTCCAGGGATTAATCACCAGAAAACTTTTCAAAGATCACACGACAGATTCAGTGGGAAAAACTGAATTCAAACCAAAGGTTAATATTTCGTAACATTAAATTGTATGCCTAAACAAAATATTATCTGGGATAACGCATTTATTAAAGTATACACGAGAAAGTTTTTGTGAGACCAATCCCACTGGTTTACATTTCTTACGTGCTTAGTCAGCCAGTGATGAACTCTGATCTTGATATTATTTCATCTATCTCACGTTATCATCCATATTATTATATTGATCGTAATTCTCTAATATTCTCACTTGGGTAAAAAAATTAGAATATCTTCGCATTTCTTCTTTAAGAGAAATTGGCAGTTAACCACTTGCAAATAAAAGGAAAACACACACACACACAGCCTTGAATTATAAAGAACAAAGATTTAAAATGTCGAAATAATGTATGATAAATAATAATTTTTTGAAACAAACAAAAAAACCTCAATTATACAAACGCTTGCGCAGTTCGAAAGAGTACAATA
>JAOUZG010027140.1:1432948-1449574 GCA_026289955.1 Argiope argentata | reverse complement strand
AGGCCAGACCGTTAGATCTACAGCTACCAAATTTGGTATATGTTTATCTTGGGTGCCGGGAATGTGCACCTCGGAGCTCTTTTTTTGAATTTTTAATTAAAACTTTAATTAATCAAAAAATAAGCTAAATGTTAACGTTTTTCGCTATAACTTCCGAAAATATTACAGCACAAAATTTAATTTTGCATCAAGTTAAAGCTCAAAAAATTAGCTTTTCAATGATACTAATGTTTTGATCTATAAAATGAAACTCCATTTTTAATGAATTTTTAAACATTGAATTTATTCGGGGGGGGTTTCAACATTTTATTTCGCATAAAATAAAAATAAAATTTTATCTTCTCGAGGATCTAAAAAATCAGCTTTTAATAAAATGTTGCCATCACATTTTCAGAAGTTATGATTAAAAAAATAATTAATTACTACCAAAAATAAAATAGAAAAATATAATTTTCATCACATGATTATATGAAATGAAATAAATAGGAAATGTGATTTTTTTAAACAGTAAATGCAAGAGAAAAATTTTCTTGATCGTTTGCAATATCAAAATTATAAACGCAATTCAAGAATTGTAATATATAAAAATACAAAATAAAAAATATATTACAAAAGTGCGACAGTTAAAACTGAAAAAGAATTTTTAGAAAAGCACCAAACGATAATTTTCTGAGAGCGAGATTAATTATTTGAAAGCAAGAAATCTTAAACGAACTTGAAAATGACGTCATTTCAAAGAAATGACGAACAAAAAGCAATTGATAATAAGTAGTAGTAAAATATTTTTGCCTTATTTAAAAAAAATTAAAACAATAAGACATGTTTTGAATTGTTACTTTTACTTATGTGGAGAAGATAAATTATGCAAATCAAAGAATTCGCCTTCGTGATTGTAATTTATCTCCGCATTTTAATGCATCATGAGAAATAAAAACGCATCTGTTTTCAACGAAGCATACGTAATATTAAAGCTATACTGGTAAAATCAGGTCAGCTATTTGAAAATGCATCTTCTTACAAACAAGCATACGTAATAATTAAAAATGCAAAATTTATAAAAGCATAGAAAACTATTTTTACCCGCATATTTCGGAGACATCAAAACTTTCTAACCAAAACAATATCATGTTCTCACATGAAAAAGAATAAATCAACTAGCATTCCAAATTAAACATATGAAAATGTCATTTTCGGCACGTGTCTGTATAAAATGAAACAAATATGAAACATGATATTTTTGGAAAATAAATTGATTGAAACGTTTCCTATATTATTTTACTATACATATATTACTAATCCAATTAAACAGTTTCATTTACGGCAAATATGGTTTAACATCTACAAGGTATCTTCTGTAATAGAGCCCAACATCTAATGTCTTAATTTTTTGGGGAGATACATAAATCTCTTAACAAATGGTCTAAGTGAAATATATAATTAGTAGATTGTGGGGAAAAAAATGATGATGAATTAAATTTTTACATACATCATCTACTCTGTGAATCATATTTAACAAAATATTCTTGAGACAAGAAGTACTTAAAATAAAAAAGTGGTACTCCAATCAACTAAATAAATCATCAAAATTGACCGATCTATGAAAATTTCATATAACTATTCGATAAAAACTGGCGATTTTAGATCACTTTATCAAGATATCAAAGAAGTCAATCAGGGCTACTCTAGAATAATTGGTCTAGATTATGAAAATGATGATTGCTCTAAACTTGAAATATTCAGAACTGAATAAATCAGCTAGATTTGAAGAAGATAGAAATGTTTGTTTATTTATTTAGAAATTGAAATATTAAAAATATTTTACAAATATGAATCTATAAGACCAAATGAATTTAAACCATAATTTTTTGATATGTATTTATAAACCCTAAAAAATGTTATTATTGAGAGCCTTTATATACATCTAAAAATAAAATTAAAAACTGAATGTTTCATTTAACCTGTGAAATTTTTGCTGAATAATTCCTTGAGATCTTATAAATTATAAAAAAATGTAATGTTTCAAATTCTGTATTGAACATAAAGTTTCAATGTCGGACTACTCTGCTTTCAGTTCTTTGTTTTATTTAAAGGCATGCTTAAATCGAGTAAAAATTTCTTTATATTAAGCGCACTTCCATCATTTCCACTGTAATTTAAAGCTGAATTTTACGTGCAATGATAGAAAATCAGAGAGAGATGTGGAGTAAAAAGATAAGACTGCTTAAGGCCTACATAATAGTATAAGTGAATTATATGATTAGTGAAATTTGAAGTTTAAAAATATTTTGCTGAAAAACTTATTATGACACCAAGTTATATATATAAAAAATCGATTTAACCCTTTAGTCGGCATTAATATTGGCGAACCGACTGGTCTCCAAAGGCGACTAGTAGTTTATATAATAATAATAGCTTATAGCTCAATGGTCGGGACAATTACTTTTCATGAACTGAAAGCAATTTTCAGCCTTCCTGGGTATACGCTGCCTCTCGGCCGTCTTATAATTGATCGAGTGTAAACTCGGTATTATATGAAAGCTTATGACTCACAGATATCTCATCAGTAGTCACTTACCTCCTCTGCTCGCTGCTTCGAGATATATTGCAAAAATGAAACTGTAGCACAGACTCCAGCCTTAGTAACTGGATTGGTTTTATCACTTTGTAAGGACAGTTCACCAACCAAAATGCTTTACTCTTATTCTTTAAGTATTATTTAAAATAGTGCTTTTATCAGTTTTTTGCGATAAAATGTAATTAATCAATCTAAAATGAAACTATAAAAAATTGTGGGTGAATCGTTGCTTATTTAAAGCTACTAGTGGCTTCATTCTGCATCTTCAAATTCATCCCCTCATTAAAAAGTAATGTAAAATATTTTAATTTTCTGCAATCTATTACTCTCAGATTTATTAAAATGTAATTTAAAATCAATGGAAAATTTATATTTGTATTCTATTTTTAGCTTTTTGAGGGGAAAAAACTGTATCAATGTATCACGCTACTTTTTACAATGATTATCTGGTTCATATCAAAAGCAAAACTGTCAGCTAACTGATGCAACTAAATCAGTCCATTTCACTCATGTCGATGTTTATTAATTAATAGATAAAAAAAAACAAAATAATAAAATGGGAAATGTATTTCCCTTTTACTGTGGGATACGTAGCCACCATCGTGTCTAAAAACATGCACATTACAAACCAATGGCATTATTTCATCCTTAATTCTTCCAGACATGTGAGGTCATTTGATATCATCAAACCGTAATCATGTTTCATCTGCATTTCTGCTTTTAATTAAAAGTATACAGTTTTTGATGTAACCTACTAGGTGGCATGATCTCGATGCAAATGAATGTTCTGGGGCCGAATGACATCAGTTGACTCCGTATGAAAAGGATGATAGTGAATCCCATCCCTGAAAATCCACCCATCCTCTCCCGATATCAATGAAGACAATTTTTAGAACTTAGAAATATTTGAGAATAAAATTTCTTGCAATGAAGTTAACAATTATTTTATTTCATTAGCTAATTATTTCTTTTAGATTCTTAAAAAGTTATTGACATTTTCACGCAGCTCCGATTGATTGTGATTTTCCACATTGTGAATAAAATACTCGAAATGAAACTAGTCTTTTCAATATATTTCTTAATTAATAATATTTTTTATCGCAAGCATTTCTACCTTCCTGTGAGGGAGATACTAATGTTTTATTAATTTTAAAAAGCGCTTACTCTGACTAATTCTGATAAAAGTTGTATTTTTAGGAATATTATCATAACTGTTGAGAATTGCAGAAAACAAACTTGTTTCTCTTTCTCTTATAGCTTTTTAAAAAGTAAAACAGTATCAGACATTTTAATCGAATAACTCTCTCCTTCCTTTATTTTGAATCTGATTTTATACATGTTGCCTCTTACAAAAAGTGAAAGTAGTACAATACGCGACAAGATAAAATATTTCAGGCTTGCTTTTACCAGTTAAGTATTTATTTAACAATCCTCCCACCTTTTGATTAATGACACATAAATTAATCAAAACATTAATAAAACAATTAAAGCTATGTCAACAATTAAAGTTATGTATTAAATGTTTAAAATTCAGTTCTTAGTATTTAAATTTTGAAGTTACTTAGAGTTCAAGTAATGAGCCTGGATGGGAGTTTAACTTGTCTTCCAGATCTAGTCACAATAGTTTTGAACCTCCGGGACAACTCTGAAACAGAATTAATCATTGGTGATTCAGAAACCATATTTTCCTTTTCAAGTGTTTCAGATTCATTCTTCTCATCTGACTCCATAGATGAAGGTATTTCGAGGGGAAATATTTTCTTTACTGGTCGAACTAATTCACCGGAAGCGGTTTTGACACGAACAACACGAATGTTGCCGTCTTTGCCTGGATATATCTCTATTACTCTGGCTAGAGGCCATAGCACTTTGCGTTTGTTGTCGCACTCGATGAGAACTATATCCCCAACTTTAATCCGTTTGGAAATTAAGATTGTTGATGGACGTTGAACCAATAAACTGAGATATTCCAGTCTAAACCTTTTTATCAGAAGTTCACATACATTTTGAAGATGTCTAAGCCTCTTATTGGTGAAATTCCAGAGTTTGGTGTGCCAAGTCAGGCACACTAAACTCTGGAATTTCACCTAAAAACAAGAATGGTGTCAAAGGAATGGGATCGTCAGAATCCTCTGCCACATATTTGAGTGGTCTGGAATTCACCGTTGATTCACAGTCGCACAACACGCTCATTCACTCTTCGTAATTTAAAGATGCCCAAGATGAGATATAAAAGTTTCTTAATCATTTGCACAAGTCGTTCCCAGTAACCTCCCCACCATGGCGTTGCTGGTGGACTAAACTTCCAGTCTATCTTAAGTATGGCAGCGTCTCTTCCAATGATGTTCCAATCAATTGATTCGAAGAGATTGTTGGATCCGACAAAATTACTACCATTGTCGTTGTAAATTATTGATGGCCGCCCTCTACGAGCAATAAATCTTCGAAATCCAAGTAAAAATCCTTGTGTAGAGAGGGTCAAAATCAGTTCTAAATGAACTGCTCAGAAAACAACACAGGTGAAAAGTATGATCCAAGCTTTACTCTTGTTCTTCAAAATTAGTGGGCCGGCCAAATCAACACCCACAATTTCAAAAATCTTAGCATCTCTAACTCTATTTTCGGGTAAAGCAGCTGGTACTGTCTGCAGTGCTTTACCACCATGCCTTCTACATCTAATAAACTGAGATAAAGCTCCTCGGATAGTCGATCTGCTTTTGATAATCCAAAAGTTTTCTCGAAGTTTGGAGATTAATACTTGTATCCCGTCATGAGACAAAGAAAAATGTTTATGAAGTATTAATTTCTCTACGACTGCATGCTTCTTCGGAAGTAACATGGGAAAAATAAAATTGTGATGGTCTTTTCTTTAATTTAATCTAGTTTTAACTCGTAAAATGCCTTCCTCGTCTTTAAACGCACTAAGTGACTTTAGCTTCTTTATATCTTATGAAGAAAATACATCACGTTGAATGATCCTTACAATAGATTTCTCTGCCACTTTTAACTCATTTTCCTTTAATTCACCGTTTTCTCTTTCTTCTTTTGTCTTCAGGCAATTCCCTATAAATCAGTATATCCAACCCATCATTCTTAGTATTTTCGTGTACTTTGAAAAGTAGTTAAAGACTCGCGAGGGAAAATCATCAACATGACTTAATGACGTCAGTACTTCCCTACGTTTTTCTTTGTCAACCTCTACTTTGTCATCGATTGGCACAGAGTGAGGCCATTCATCTTCCGACATTGTCAGCCAACGAGGCCCTTCCCACCATCTGGATTCAATAAGTTTCTTCACTGAGCATCCTCTTGATGGCATGTCGGCTGGATTTTCTGTACCAGGTATATGGTGCCAATTTCTAAAGTCTGTCAGATTCCTAATTTCAGAAACTCTGTTGTTCAAAAAAGTTCCCCAGGCTTGCATATTTTTTATCCAGAAGAGCGCCGTTGAAGAAACGGTCCAATAATACTCTTTTGAAATTACGATCTTGAGGTTCTTCTTAATGGATGAAGTCAATCTCTCTCCAATAAGGTAAGTAAGCAATTAAAGTCTTGGTATAGTTGTTTTCTTCAATGGAGATACTCTGGCTTTAGCTGGCAATAGTATCACTTTAACTTCACCTAATTTTTGGCTTCTTAAACAGACTACACTCGCATAAGATCCCTGTGAAGCATCGGAAAATGAATGGAGGCTAGAAGACTGCCAATCGGTTAGAGTAACTTGCCTAGGAATCTTTACTAATGCTAACAAGGGTAATTCCTTAACCCATTTTAAGAATTTTCTTTTGATTTCCTCAGGCAGCTCTGCATCCCAGCTCAATTTAGTTTCCCAACTATTTTGCAAGTACACCTTTGGTCGAAGTGTGAAAGGACAGTTAAAACCAATTGGATCGAAGACTCTCTGTACAATGGATAGCATGTTTCATCTTGTAATTATGATACCATCTAAATCGATATTAGGTATGTCACAAAACAGTGAATCTTCAAACTTATCCCACATAAGACCAAGAACCTTTAGTGGTTCACCTTTTGTCGATTTCGTATTGCTCCTCTCTGTCTGCTCCCAATCTCTCAAGTCAAAGTTACCACTTGCCATCAATTGAGTTGACTTTTCAATAAAATCTTCTGCTTCTTCATTCGAATCTACTGACGTGACACAGTTATGTACGTAGAATGAAGATTTCAGTTTAGAAGCTATTGCTTTTAGAGAAATATCACTCTGATCCAAATGCGAATTTATCACGGCACCTAATAAAAACGGACTACATTTTAGTCCAAAAACTACTCTGCAGTGTCGAAATTCTTTTATTTCCTTTTGTTTCGAGTCTTTCCACCACAGGAATCTCAGAAAATCACGATCACCTTTTCCAATAGATATCTGAAGGAAAGCCTTTTTGATATCTGAAATAATTCCTATTTTTCCTCGTCTAAAATCAAGAAGCAAGCTTGGTATTAATTCGAATAAATTTTCACCCTTTGCGAGACATTCGTTAAGGGAAAGAAATTCCTTCTGCTTACACGGAGCATCAAAAACTGGTCTTATGGATGTTGTAGAGTTCTCTTTGAATATCGGCCTGTGTGGAAGGTAAGGACTGTGTACATTTTTTTCCTCTTCTGGTACTTCTTCTATTATTCCAGATACAACCCATTCTTCGAACACTGCATTGTAAGCTTCTGTTTTATCTTTCAGCATGAGTTTCTTTGTCGTGGAAATTAATCTTTTTTCCGCTATTTCTCTGTTGCTGGGTAATTTGTCTTTCTCGTTGATCCAAGGTAAAGAGACTTCATATCTATCATTTGTCCTTTTTAGGGTCTTGTTAAAATGATCCCATACTGCTTCTTGTAATTCGACATCACTTCTATTTTCTTTGGAATCTTTAATTCCCAATGCCTCTAGTTTCCACAAGTTTTCAATGTCGCTACTATGAACCAACATGGACATTATTTCAGAGGCTATACACACATTATTTTCTGAGGTGTAATAATTTATTCTCCCCATAACTGTCCATCCGAGCAAAGATTCCACAGCAATCAACCCGTTTTGTAATTTGTAAACATTTCCCGTTAACAATGCACCTGCGAAGTCTGCTCCAATAAAAATTTCTATTTTTAGGTCTTTTCTTCCTACATCGGAGACAGTGATACCTTTTTGTTTAATTTCTTCCATCCACGGTCCAGGCTGCAAACTTGTCACTGGTCCACAAATCTTCGATTGTTCCAAGAGGTTTAATCTTCTAGAATAATTGCCATATAGACTATTAAGAGATACTTCATAACGTCTGAGAGTTTCTCTCTTTGTTGTGGCTCCTCCAAAAAGAGCATGGATCAAAGTATCTGTTCCATTTGAATGACACCCAATATCTTCATCCGTTCCTTTTAATATATATGAACGCTGGGATCCAGTGTCAATAAGATTGGGATCCAGTGTCTTTTATTAGATTTTCTGACTTTTATTAGATTACCGTTTTCTGACTTTTATTAGATTCAATTTTCACTAATAATGTTTGAAGATACACTTCATCAGGGCAACTAAAACTGGTACTTGCTAAAGATACCTTTTGCGCATCTTCTTCCATAATTCTATCACCTTTCTTTTTTCATGTTTGCAAGTCTGAACACATTACAGCCCAGTGTCTTCTTAAGCATATCAAGCATCGTACAGTTGATCTACATTGCTTGGCCCTATGTCCAATTTTTAGGCAGATGAAACATCCATTCCTCTTCTTAACTTCATCATTCCTTTGAGTTAAACTCATTTTTTGAGCCACAAAACAGTTTTGGCTTTCATGTGATTTATCACAAAAAATGCAAGAGCTCTTTTCTCCAAGGTTAAATATTTTCTTATGACCTGAGAATAGTTCATTCGCTGTAGGCACGGGATCTTCATTTTTTAATCTTCTATCCCTTCTACTTTCATTTCGCTCATCAAAATCCATTTTGAACCCAGATTTTGCCAGAGAAATTCGCTGCTCTCCCTCAACTTCATTTCTCAAAAATAATAATAATTGTTTTAATTTTTCGGAATAAGTATTTTCTTCTGTAATTATTGATGCATAATTTCTTAGCCAAACTCTTAATAATTCCTCTGGAATACAAGATTCAACGAGCGGAAATAGCATGGTAGCGTATTTGTCGCTTTTCATTCCGATTGATTCTAACGAACCTAAATACGATTCCAACTTATCGTACAGCTCGGATACACTGCACTTTTTCCTCTGCTCAGTTGCATTTTTAATGATTAGGCTTAACAGTTCTCGTATGTAAAATTCTACTAGCAGTTCTTCCCGTCCGAATCTATTTTTCAAGCTTTCTATTACTTTCTGATAATTTTCTGCAGTCGCCGGGAAGCTATTCACAATATTACGTGCTCTAGTGCCAGGTATGGTGGCTTGGATCAAGTAGTGAAATTTATCTTCGTTCTGAATTTCTTTATCATCATGAATTCGTTGGAATTGACCCCAAAAACGGCAACCAATCCTTAATATCTCCACCGAATTGTTTTAATACTATTTCAGGCAGCTTGAGTTTTCGTTTGTTTAAATTTGGAGACACACTGGCGACGGATTGCTCAGTTTGGAGGGAAAAGAATATTTCAACTTTTACTTTAATTAAATCCAATTCTCCTCTGTATCCTTCGATGCTTTCCCACTCACTGTTAAACAGCTCTTCAGAAGAATATTCTGAAACTAAAATTTGAATATCATAACAACGAAGTTCTTCTGACAAACGTTCTAAAGCTGACAATTTTGATCTTATAAATTTTTCATCCGGGTTTTCTTTTTCTACTTCAAGTTTAATTCCGTTACATATTCGCGTAAAAGATGCTCTAACAGGTTTCCGTCTCTGAATTGGTGCTTCCATTTCCATAAACTTAGACACAAATAACGAAAGCAAAATGCAATGTACCCTCTGATTTTTAACTATCAAAATATCCGTTACTAAAAGATAAATAAATCGTATTACCTGTATATCACTTGAATACTTTCATAAGATCACGTCCGGGTTCACCAAATGTTGAGGATTGCAGAAAACAAACTGCAATTCTCCACATTTGGTCTGCAACTTCTTTTTCTCCTATAGCTTTTTAAAAAGTAAAACAGTATCAGACATTTTAATCGAACAACTCTCTCTTTCCTTTATTTTGAATCTGATTTTATACATGTTGCCACTTACAAAAAGTGAAAGTAGTACAATACGCGACAGGATAAAATATTTCAGGCTTGCTTTTACCAGTTAAGTATTTATTTAACAATAACAAATGTCTTATTTGATATCAATTTTATAGGAATATTTTTTACCTGACTTCTAAAACTTCCGGCAGTATGAGAAATGTCTTTGAAATAGAATTTCATACATTTAAATTTCCTCTTTTTCTGCTTTTGTGTTGGTGAATATTTTTAATTTGTTTTAAGGAAAACATTAAAATTTAATTCAGCCTTTCTAGCTTCTACGAAAAAGTTTACCTAGATTACTATTTTAATATGAAATCAGTTTTATAAGGAATTTTTTCTTTCAATTTATCAATGACCGCGTTTACTTCAGTACTTCTTTGCTGATTATTTTATCTTGAAAAAGCTAATAAAAATCCAAAGAAACCAAAATATCGAACAATGATCTTGGTGATTACAAACTCTCTATTCATAGCATTAGATCATAACAATTTAGAATTAAGTTGGCAAGATATAGTTTATAAAATATTACTCGTTCTGAAGTATATCAATATTAGCAATTTGGAATTTTAATTTCTTTTAGGTTTAATTTCAGTAGATTTGGTTTCTGGATATTCGTTTTGGCATTAAAAAATAACTATTTAAAAAAATTTAAATTTCTGAAATCTAAACCACGAAATGAAAGTTTATTACTCGAGGATTTTTTTTTTTCTTATTTTTAACAAGAATTAGTTTTTTGTATGTCCCAGTTTCCTTTTTCTGTAAAATTTCATTCCACAAAGGTAAGATCATTCTGAAAACAGATTCTTCCTGCTTTAAAAAAATACTGGAAAAAATTGTTATCAATTTTTAATGATGACTTCTTTTTCGAAAAATCGATCGTTTGGATGTATGAGAAAAATCGAAAACTTTACCTCCATATATTCTCATCCAAACACTTCAACTTTCAATCGCTTTAACAAAATTTCATTTGTTTCCTCTTATATTAACAACCCTTCATCTTGAATATACCCTCAAAACCAAAAGGAAATTAGCGATTGTTCAAGTCTTTAAATATTTAATTTCGTTTTAAAATTAAAACTTTGAACTATATTTTTAAAATTCAGCGCATGAATTGAATCTTACCCGTTCTCAAGTTTTATTTCTATATGCACATATTACATTTATGATTTTACTTTCATTCATGCATGTTATAAAAGAATATTTTATATATGATGAGGATATTAATTCCTTTCATATAGTGAAGAATTCATATGTTATATTCCTAAGTCAAAGAACTTCTCTATATCCTTACATACTTTTAAAAATGTCAGTCTGTTTTCGTTTCGAACATTAAAAGTTCTCATCACTGAATGTTAGAAACTCAAGATTTCAACCACTTAGCCATACAGACTAGACAGAAGCTGAAAATTTGCTTAAATATAAGTAGAAAAGATAAAAGGAATGTAAGTTATTACTCCTGCCAGTGATTACTTGTTTACTTCTGAGTGTCATCTTGTATCTTTATCAAAAAGGAATATTCGATTGCATATATTAGTCATAGTAAATAGCTTTTATTTACTATGACTAGCTTTCTTTGAAATCCGGACATCTTCCTACCGTGTACATGCCAAATGAACGAAAGAAGAACTAGCTCAGGCTCATTCATTCTTTAAAATATAACCAAATCACTTATGTTAGGTGTCAAATATCGATCTCAAAATTCTATAATGGATCAATATTCCTAATTCTCAATACTCATGAGGTGTAGTTATTTTCATATTTGAAAAAGTATAGAATATTTGGAAAGAATGCATGTGAATTTTTGCAAATAATTATGTATGTTTGCCAAACATTTAGTGTTTTCTTTTCCTTTTGTCATTTTATAGAAAATATATGAAATCAATAATTTGACACAAATAATATTAACTAATTCTTCAAAACTAATTAGATATTCAGTATTTTTTGCGATAACAGAACTCTTTCTACATTCCTTTTACATTAAGATTAAAACGATGATTGAGCAAATTTCTTCTATTTATATAAAATAATAAATGTATAAACATAAGCAAATTTTTCAATTCTAAAATTGGTTAATAGAGTGAGTATTTTTTTTCTATAACAACTTTTCAAGATAGATAAAAAAAAAATCTTTGTAATACTCCTAATTGTAAGAAGGATCTTTTATTCCCTTTCCAAGGCACTGGATCACAAACTATATACAAAATTCAGATGTATTTTATAACATATTCGAAATAATATTATTAAAAAGAAAAAATCATTTATGTTTAATACCTGCAGTATTATATGAAAAAAGTTTGCTACCAAAAATTAAATTCAATAAGTAAAATGGAAAAGTTTTCGTACTGCATGACTGAATTTGTTCATTTTGATTTTTGTATCGCAGTCGTATCAAAATTAAAACTTCTTTGATGCAATTTCCCCTTTGAAAAGATAGAAGTTTCGCCAATGAGGTTGACAAAAGTAGTAGTTATGTCGGCGAATTTAATTTCCTAAGGAGTATGAGGAACATTTTGACATTCGAATAAAATTCTATTTTTGAAAGAAATCACCAAACATAAATGATTTGGTTACAATTCAAAGGGTGAATGTGCCGAACTTGTTCCTCGTTCAGTTGGAATTTACACATTAGAAGAGATATCCGGATTTCAAATCATTAATCGTGTAAAAGAATGCACGATAAAAGTTATTTACTATGACTAGTATATGTAATCGAATATTCCTTTTTGATAAAGATACAGGATGATACACAAAAGTAAATAAGTAATCCTGGCTGGAGTAGTAACATATACATTCCTTTTATCTTTTCTACTATATTTAAGCAAATTTTAAGCTCCTGTCTAGTCTTTATGGTTTTTTCACTATATGAAAGGAATTAATATCCTCATCATGTACAAAATAGGCTTTTATGGAAGGCATGAGTGAAAATAAAATCATAAATCTAACATGTGCATATAGAATAATAACGTGAGAACAGGTAAGGTTCAATTCATTCATTGTATTTTAAAAATACGAAATTGAATAACTATCGACTTAAACTTATATAAAAAAAATTGCCAATTTCTTTATTTCTCTTTGGTTTTATTTAGGTTGGTTTATATTTAGATGGAGGGTCGTTAACGTGAATGGAATTGAATGAAATTTTATTAAAGAGATTTAAAGTTGAGGAAGGGTATAGATGAGAATATACGGAGGTAAAGTTGTCGAATTTTGTTATAAATTCAAAAGATCGATTTTTCGAAAAAGGAGTAACCATTGAACATTAACAAGAAATTCTTTCTCCCACAATTTTCCTTTAAAACAGGGAGAATTTCTTTTTAAAATAATCTTACTTATGTAGAATGAAATTTTACAGAATAAAGAAACTGGTACATACAAAAAAAAAATTCTTTCCTTTTAAAAATAAGAAGAAAAAATATCCGAGTAATAGACTTTCATTTCTTGGTTTAGATTTCAAAAACTCAAAAAAAATGTTACAGAAAAAAACGCCGGATATAATTATTTTTTTATGTCGAAACAAATATCGGGAAACTAATAAAATTAAATCTACTAAAATTAAACGTAAAAGAAATTAAATTTCCAATTTGCTAATATTGATATACTTCAGAACGAGTAATATTTTATAAACTATATCTTGTCAACTTAATTCTAAATTATTATGATCTAATGCTATGAATAGAGAGTTTATAATCGCCTAGACTATTGGTGGACATTTTGGTTTCTTTGGCTTTTTATTAGCTTTTTAAAGATAAAATAATCAGCAAAGAAGTAGTGAAATAAACGTGGTCACAGATTAAAAAACAATTCTTTTTTCTTTTCTTTCTTTTTTTGTCAATCATAAAAATTATTAAGTTTAGATTATAAATCTGTTAGCGCATCGATCTATTTTAAAGAATTAAGACTTAATGAATAATACATTTAACTTTCAGATCTTGCTCAATTAAAAAATTTGAAAGATTAAGAAAATAACGCAATCTTGTAAAGAAAGAATGAAATCAATTTCTCTAAGACGAAATAATTTTTCGAACGCTGTGAACTTTAAAAATAGTGCACGCTTTTGCTATGCCTGAATTTAATAGAAGGATGAAATTCTTATTTCAATTTTAACTAATTTAATCATGCAAGAAAACACTTATTCATGCTCACGAAAAAAATATTCTTATAAAATTGATTTCATATTAAATATTTGTTATAATAATATTCCTAAAAACACCACTTTTATGAGAATTAGTCTGAATAAGAACTTTTTGAAATTAATAAAACATTAGTATCTCCCTCAAAGGAAGGTAGAAATGCTTGCGATAACAAAATAATATTAATTAAGAAATAAATTGAAAAGACTAACTTCATTTCGAGTATTTTACTTACAATGAGGAAAATCCCAATCAATGGAAGCTGCATGAAAATTCCCTTTTTAATTGATTTCATATAAAAAGAGTTATCTCGGTAAATTTTTCATAGAAGCGAGAAAGATTGAATTAAGTCTTGATATTTTCCTTAAAACAAATTAAAAATACTCACGAATCAAAAAGAGAAAAAAAAAGGAGGGAATTTAAATGTAGGAAATTCTTTTTCTAAGAATTTTCTCATAATGCCAGAAGTTTTCGGAATCACGAAAAAAATTGTTCTTAAAAAATTGATCTCATATTAAACATTTGTTCTGATAATATTCCTAAAAACACAACTTTTATGAGAATTAGTATAAGTAAGCATTCTTCAGAATGATTAGAATCTTATCTATATAAATTATAGTTCCTATCTTTCGAAAAATTTATCGTATAAAAGTAACCATTTTATTGTCTGAAAACTCAAAAATTAGCGTCCTAATAATATCAGTTTCGTTTCCTACAACTCTTCCTTTAATTTTAATTATATTTTTTTATTTAATTTGACACACTGTTTGGAAAATTGTTTTAAAATGCTTTGGTGGAAAAACAAACTAATCCTTAAAAACATATAACCATCTGCTTTTGCTAAAAACTCCATAAAAATATTTTCACTCTTATTCTGTGATATATAATTTTTTTTAATCTGATGTAAATTAATTTGATTGAAATCATGTCTTTCAGTCATATCAAGAGACAAATTGAATTTTTTTTAAAAAAATGTATTTCATATTAATTATTTAAAAACCTCAAAAGTAATTAATCTGGACGAACAAAAGCGTCTAGTACTTTCTATCCTAGTTCTGTCATGATTTGAATTATAAAGGCGTTTATGAAAATGGTTGCAGTTCCTCACAATAACGTTTTCCCATTTCTCAAAACTTATTTTCCGCATTCCTTTTGGTGAGCTTGCCGAGGGTCGACTCTTTTAAACATCCAGCAGTTGTTGGAAATCAGACTCAAGTTTCATTTTTCCAAATACCCTTTTTTCATTCCCCTCATTCCTTGGTAAAATATTTTATCTTTCTTTTTAACTGGTGGCATCAGAATTGTAAAAAAATTTTATCCAAGTTCGAATGATAAAAATGAATTCTTGAGGTTCTATTGCACTTGTTATAGCTGATAATTATTTTAATTTTCAAAAAAAGCAAGTTACTATCATTTTTACTGAGTTATTACTAAGTTTGAGATTTCCAAAGTTTATATCCTTTATTTCTATTTAGAACTGAAAATCTTCGTTGCTTTGCTATTTTTCTGATCTCAGTTCCTTCTTTTAGATTTGTTTCAGACAAGGATTGTTCACAAAGGTATTTGAAGCATTAGTTCACAGGTAAGTAACACCTAAGCAGTATGTTTTACAAAGCCTAATTCTATATAAAATTGTGGAATTGAAACTTTTTTGGATTAATTAAACTTTTACAGAATTAAGCAAATTTATCTAAGTCCTTTTTTTTACAAACGTTAGCTTTTTATTATTTTTTTCTGTATAATTGTCCCAAATTTGTCATATATAATGGGATTCCATAATTTTGGAAACAGTTTGAATACAAATTAAAAGTAAAAATCATTTCCAATCAAATCATGGAACTAAATGCATGTGTATATAGCTGAAATAAGGAAAAGGCAAGGACAGTCTGATAACACAAAATACTCTATGATATTTTAATGATACTCTCACGATAGTCTATGGTATTTCGAATACCTAACAGCATCGTGGAGATAATCGAACAATAGTACTAACAGGTATGAAACACAAGCATGTAAGTTAATGTGCGGCCTTTTCATTAAATTTACCAATTGCTCTCTTTGGATGAAAACCATTCATAAAAAGTCTGCCTTATTAAACTTCCCTATTGAAGAGACTAAGAAAACTCAAAAATTCAAATAGCTAAATGCATGAAATCAAGTATAGAAATTTGTAATTCGAAGTAAAAATCCATCTGAATTTAAAAGAGATTATATATGAGTCTATCTTATCTTAGTAAAACGAATTCGACCGAAAAACTTTTTTAAAAAAACAAAGATTCAAACTGGTCCTGTTCCCAGCATTATAGGTCTTTATCAAATCTTGAATCCCTCCAATGAAAAAAAGAAGTACTCACAAAATTCTTTAAGAAACCGTGTATTATCCCATCAGCTTTAGAAAGTCGGAGGTGAGATCCCACCGGTTTATTTTAATAATCAAGAATTACTGTATAATATATCTAAGAAAAAATACGATTTCGGTCTTAAAAATATAATTGATATTTCAAACTATTAATAGAAATATCTCCATGATATTTTCTATAAATAATACTTCCCCATACCATGATTTGTGACTAAAAATTATTAAATTATCGTAAAACTCTCAGTCAACAGGAGTTTTTTGGAAAAAATAGGCTTTTTATTTTAAGTTACGCTACGCATTAAGTTTAAGTTTGAAAATAAAATCTCTACTTATAATAAAAATTTGTGTGTGTGTGTGTGTGTGTGTGTGTGTGTGTGTGTGTGTGTGTGT